>JAWPHD010002255.1:0-266725 GCA_037043455.1 Cyrtodaria siliqua
GTACTATTACGGATGTATACCGTCTATGCATGTATTATTAAGGATGTATACCATATATTCATGTATTATTAAGGATGTATCCCATATATTCATGTATTATTAAGGATGTATTCCATATAATCATGTATTATTAAGGATGTATACCATATATTCATGTATTATTAAGGATGTATCCCATATATTCATGTATTATTAAGGATGTATCCCATATAATCATGTACTATTACGGATGTATACCGTCTATGCATGTATTATTAAGGATGTATACCATATATTCATGTATTATTAAGGATGTATCCCATATATTCATGTATTATTAAGGATGTATCCCATATAATCATGTACTATTACGGATGTATACCGTCTATGCATGTATTATTAAGGATGTATACCATAAATTCATGTATTATTAAGGATGTATCCCATATATTCATGTATTATTAAGGATGTATCCCATATAATCATGTACTATTACGGATGTATACCGTCTATGCATGTATTATTAAGGATGTATACCATAAATTCATGTATTATTAAGGATGTATCCCATATATTCATGTATTATTAAGGATGTATCCCATATAATCATGTACTATTACGGATGTATACCGTCTATGCATGTATTATTAAGGATGTATACCATATATTCATGTATTATTAAGGATGTATCCCATATATTCATGTATTATTAAGGATGTATCCCATATAATCATGTACTATTACGGATGTATACCGTCTATTCATGTATTATTAAGGATGTATCCCATATATTCATGTATTATTAAGGATGTATCCCATATATTCATGTATTATTAAGGATGTATCCCATATATTCATGTATTATTAAGGATGTATACCATATATTCATGTATTATTAAGGATGTATCCCATATATTCATGTATTATTAAGGATGTATCCCATATAATCATGTACTATTACGGATGTATACCGTCTATTCATGTATTATTAAGTATGTATCCCATATATTCATGTATTATTAAGGATGTATCCCATATATTCATGTATTATTAAGGATGTATCCCATATATTCATGTATTATTAAGGATGTATCCCATATATTCATGTATTATTAAGGATGTATCCCATATATTCATGTATTATTACGGATGTATCTCATATATTCATGTATTATTAATGATGTATCCCATATATTCATGTATTATTAAGGATGTATCCCATATATTCATGTATTATTAAGGATGTATCCCATATATTCATGTATTATTAAGGATGTATACCATATATTCATGTATTATTAAGATGTATACCATCTAATCATGTATTATTACGGATGTAAACCATCTATTCATGTATTATTAAGGATGTATCCCATATATGCATGTATTATTAAGAGCCAGTAACATGACAATGTCTATACATGCGTACATTAAAGCTCACGTGTGAGCTTTCCCTACAGTACTGTTGGTATATGTCAGGCAACTATCAACACGTGGTTATCAATCACATCTTAGTTTAAACAAGAGCTTTATAAATTTAGAAATATGTATCAATATACAGAACAGGCACAACATATATTGCCGGGCTTTATCCATTTTTCAAATGGAGGTACATGTAATACATGTGTTTTATATCATTGTATTTGGGCCTGCTTATAGTTCCGTTAATTCTAATACACGTGAAGAACAGTTCTGGAGACAGACACATGTGTGTATACCACTTGTTGCATGCCTCAACGAAACAATATCACAATTAGGCTAAACAGTTACAAATGTCTCTGCTAAAAAACACACGTGTTTCCTTTTGCCTCACGAGGAACGAATTAATTCGCTCTTGTTGATTCTAATTAATACCGTAGGCCCGCACATTAATGTGTACGTACGATATTATTATTGGAAATACCCATTAACAAAGTACATTAATTAACATCAGGCTAGTGATTACAGGGGCGTTCCTGAGGCTAATTTAGGTACACGCACCATCGAGTTTTGGATTCACAAATGTGCCTAACGCCCCTATACCTTCAGTTTTTATCGCATTTATAGCCTTTTTTATTTGTTTGCTTCTTTAATAGCCTGTACGCATGTGCGTCAGTGCGTAATCCCAGGTACGCCCCTGGATTAGTTAGGCCATATACAGCACATGTATACCGTATGGTATTTGACACGGAAAACGCGAACAAAACGTGGACAGAATATATTGAAAACAAATGGAACGATACCAGATTTTGTATTTTATTCCTCGAACTTTGCACACTTAGTTCCCTTTCTCGTACACGCAAAATGAACACTGCAACTTACGCATTTTCAAAACTAACTAAAGAAATCAACAATCAAGTCCAATAAATTCAACGCAGTAGAAGCATTTTATTTTTACATAAACATGATCAAATTAGATCAAAGTTCATTTAAAAATACATTTTATTATTCAGATTTTCTTATGAAAATTATACGCTGGATGTGTGTTGATGCTGGCGTTTTTACCGTACTGTGTAACCATTACAGATTAAGAATAAACACAGTTTAATAATTGGCGAACTAACTTGTTTCAAGTTTATGTTTATTACCAAACATAAATGCAATTGTTCAGGAATACTGAATCGACAAAACCGTTTATGAATGCATATATTCGACGTTTTATAACCACTGAATGCATTAATTAACTACAGCTAAAACATTAAAACTGCAAATGATGCGCAAACGGATGTTCATTTAGGGTTACTTGCACGCGTAATAAGCTGCCCTCTCCTCATCAGTACGAACGTGGTACCCTAGTCGTCAGTACTCAATTGGCAATCACGTGTCCTATGGTCGTCAGTGCGATACTGGTACCCCCGAATTCCCTAGACGTCGGTACGAAAATGATTCCGATGTATACGCTGGCGGTCGATATGAATCCGGGACCGACGTTTTCGTGGAAAGATTAGTTTCTCTCTCTCTCTTTTTCCACTAATGTGCACTAAACAGCTTCAAATGTTGTATATATAATGTTCTTTTAGTGTATTCTATATGTCGTATATTGCTAACTTAACCGCTCTCTCGCTCCTAGGTTTATATAAGCCTCTCTAGTGATATATTTGTCTTGGAAGCAACTCCTTCGATACATACCATATGGTGACAATGGGCAATATGCTATCAAATGGCGTTTTTTGTTGTTGTTGAAAATATGGAAAACTATTCCAGCTGAACATATGCTTCACATACAATAGCACACGTTTTATTTTAGACATTTAACGACTGAATATATAAAAGTATATCAAATAACAGAGAAAAAACTAGATCCAAGCAGTGGCTTGATTTCCTGCGCTTGTTTTTTAAATTCCATCCTCATAAAATGATTAGGTACAAGTGCATATGTTGTGCACCCTTTCCCCATTCCTGTTTAGTATAGTTTAGACAAAATGCAGTAACGATTGAGTAATACTACATCAATGATTACCAAACAATCACAATAGAAATGTAGGGGAAAACTAAATGCGTATGAGTGTTAAAGGTTTTTCTGCAGTAACTTGAGCAATTTAAATAATACGTACATCAGTTACATGTATATATCATTAAAACTGGCATTTTCAGTGGTAAATAAAACTACTTTACTTTTGAAGATCGGTTGAGAAATAATAATTTTACAGCCAAAATGATTTTTTGATGGGGCTTTTCCTATGTAAATTCCTTGTTTGGTGGGACAGTAGAAAATTAAGAAATTTCAAATAACTTCAGTAATCCTTCATATTTTGTTATAAAACATTCAGGGTGTCTTAATTTTCTAATATTCAACAATTTAAAACCATTTTTAGATAAAAATTGTAAAAAAAAATATTTTTCAAATTTTTCATGCAGCAGAATTTTGCATTGAAAATGACCATCAAAACCAGCTATCGCACATACATTTTTTATTTCTAAACAAATTTTAAAAAATAACGTATTTTTATTTACCACTAAAAATGTCTGTTTCACTGCTTCACAACTTATTTGGGCATTAGATTAATTTTATTTTAAAAAGCCAAAGAACCTTTGGCTGAAATAAGCGCCCCAAACACGCATGGCGTGAACAATAGTTAACTTTAATAACCAACTTAATTGATTGAGCCTGACTACATATAAAAAGTAAGCTAAGAAATAAAACAGATTTGGCACGAATGTAGATCATGGCTTACAGTGTATAATCCAAGTACTGTATCTGTATTCTCGAATTACAAATAAGAAATAAGAAAATGAAAAATAAAAACACACGAGCGAACAGGAAACTATATAGCTATTTACAGTTTATGTAGATCTGTTCAATTTATTATCGATACTGCTTGATGCGCATCACACACGACTCTTATACAGAAAGCATAACTCGTCGCATTCTTTGGATGATTTGATGTATTTGTTTCTGCTGCTACAGATATTAAAGTTTCTGCTGCAACCTAATCATATGTATCGTATTTCTCGCTTATTGTCAGAACTGGTATGCACCATTATGTCGATATTTATCGACAACCTGCGAGCATAAAATCACCCCTTAATGAGATGAAAATGATGGCGCTGTCATTCCTAATATGTAAGGCGTTTACGATAGAATCTCGGAGAAAGTATTTGGTTTTCGAAATTTTCGTTTAGATGCGATATGTAGGAGTTGCTCAACCATATTTCGACGAATACTTCAATGTCAACATCATACCCAAGCATATCTGACTGATCACTCCAAAATACAACCTGTTACGAAAATATCGAGTTTGTCTTTAGTTTGGCTATAACTACTGACACAGAAGGTGGCCTGTTAAAATGTTCGGGTCTCCAACCTACCGGAAAACAAAACGTTTTTATCATCTTCAACGCCATACCTGGTTCTGTCAACCACTAAATCACATATTCTATACCTGTTAAACACGTTTTGAACTAAGCATTTAATTATTTTGCTTGTTGTAAGGTCTATCTGCATTAGCAGCTATTATATAAACTGTATATTCTTATTTTTAATATTACGTTTTTTTGTGAACAATTTTATTAAAACACCAACGAATAAGTCAATAACACGATGTTGCGCAAATCAAAATAATACAGTGTCCAGAATGATCAGTAAGGTATATATCCACCGCTATTACAAACGTTTAATTACCCATTTAGCGCAAGGATATACACTTTCAATGATGCTATTTTAAAAGCAGACATAAAAGTAATTTTAAAACATAGGATTTATGAAATTATTTTTTACAATTCTGAGATATCCTACATCAAACCAGTTGGTTTAAAACATTTATTTACATGTGGTTTACAAAGGTTTACAAACCAACTATATCAGAACAGTACATTTGAAAACGCAACACTTGGTTTGTTTTTGAATGTTAGAGTGGAATTAAAGTCATCGTGCAAAATATGTTTTAACTGAAAGAAGTAGAGCACATATTATGTAACTGTTTATCGCCACATGTTAATCTTTGGGACAAAGAGACTTGTGTACTAACATAAAATACCATCTTGCTTTGAACAAAAAAGCAACTGACTCAAAATAATTGAAAATCAATCATGTTGCCTTTTTAAATGTTATACATTGTATTACTCTTCGGTTTTTAATGACAGTGAAATTATTTGGCCATAATGCACTATATTTAGTATAACGGGATGAAATGTAACATACAATACATTTAGTGCAACGGGGGTGAAATTTAAGATAGAATGACATGTAACAAACAATAAGTTAAATGTAACGGGTGAAGTGTAACATACAATACGCTAAGTGTAATCGGACGAAATGTAATAAACAGTGAGTTAAGTGTAATATATTCAGAAACATGCTCTATGGGTGAAGAGAAAACAATTAGATAAGTGGCAGCAGCAATACATTTTACACATTCCACTCTGAAGTAGATTGCGTGTGTGAGAAACAGTTTATTGCTGTTATTAAAACTTCTTAGAAAGTGTAATAACTAAAATATCTAAACGAAGTGTTAGAATTAGAAGGTCGCGTCGTTATACAAAAGGAAGGCTATATCACCGTGTTGCTCTTATGCTACGTAATGGAACCACTCTCAATATTTCTTCCTGGTTTCAGTAATAATATCGCTGATGATGTGTTGTGATGACTTGTTGTGATCGGGTAATAACACTTAACTTGAAGTTAAGTGTCATTTAAGTGCATACGTACATAGTACCGGCATCATGGTACGGAGAAGATATTAACGATGTCCGACATAATGCAAACTTTGGAATGGGGACATCGTCGAGGGATGAACACACATTTTGAGATATAAGTGCAATGGCAAACACGTTATTGTTGAAAACATACGTCCTTATTAAACCATGCGACGAGAGCTTAAACATTTTAATTCAGCATTTGCCAACAAACAGTACACGCACTATCATTATAGATATTGATGCGAATAAATGTTCTCAATTATTATAAATGTTTTACAATACATTTCGATTTCGTAGGCGGTTCAACAAATGCAATATGAACAATGTCTGATTTTATATATCTCACGGCATTTGATTTCCAAACATCCCATGTCCCTGACGGTGAATACATCCAGAGTATATTTACTACCTGATGTTAAGCTATTCACACAGAGCGCGGATGTTTGAGAATTATGTGCATACGCCGACAATAAACACTGCAAGGAACTATAATTTGTGTCATACACATATCTATTTATCTGACCTTACTGTGCAAATTTTATCGAGTAACAATTAAACAACAGAAGAAAATCGATCTTGCAAAATCTTCCCCACTGGGGACACTGCTGGTTTACTTTGCGTTTGTTATGAGATATGTAATGTTATATGATGATGCAGCTCGGCTTGTCAATGTTTGGATATTGCTATACTATTATATAGCATACACTTAATCAATCCACTGCAGTAATATTAAAATGAATCCATTTTATTTGAAGAGGCTGATTAACAAGGTTATTGTCTGGAGTTTAAGGGGGTGAATACGCAAGGAGTTTACTGCAACAGGAGGGCATGAAGTATATATTGAGTTTATTGCAGCGGGTGGGAATTCAACATCAGAGTGATATGTTATGTAGATAGCAATTTGTGCGCAAACTAAAAAGTAAAATGCACTATATTTAGTATAACGGGATGAAATGTAACATAAAATACATTTAGTGCAAGGGGGTGAAATTTAAGATAGAATGACATGTAACAAACAATAAGTTAAATGCAACGGGTGAAGTGTAACATACACTACGCTAAGTGTAATCGGACGAAATGTAATAAACAGTGAGTTAAGTGTAATGGGGTAAAATATAATAAACAGTGAGTTAAGTGTAATGGGGTAAAATATAATAAACAGCGAGTTTAGTGTAATGGGGTGAACATTACGTTAGCATGAGCCTAGGGTAACATGTGTTGTGAGACATGCGTTGACATAATGCATTGAGTGTAACGGGGTGGTGTAATAAACAGCGAGTTAAGAGTAACGGGGTGAAATATAGCATCATAGTGATCTGTTATGCAAAATGCTATTTGTTCGTTAGTACATCGGGATGAAATGTAATAAACACAACAATGAGTTTAGTGCAACAGAGAGAAATGTAACATACTATGGGTTAGGTCTAACATTGTGAAATTAAAAATATAATGAGTTTAGTGTAATGGGATGAAATATAATATGAAATGAGTAAGTGAAACGGGTTGAAATGAATCGTACAACTAGATACACGGATGGAAATGCAACATAGAATGTAGAAAGTATTGATACACAAAGTCTTGACAGGTAGCACTCGATGTACGAACTCTCCCGAATGCAAAAACTCATTTACAATGATAATCACCAGTCTTATATTGGCCTGTATATATTTAGGTTCGCATATTGTGCTTATTTCCATATAAGGGTAACACAATTAAAATGTTCAAGTTGTACTAAAGAATCAATACATACTATGCCAATGTTGCCCATTTATTAGGCTATACTTTGCATGTTTATTGGAGAGAAGAGTGACCACATACATTAGCATTTTACATTTGTGGCTAATAACTTGGAAAGTATTAGGTTTACAATAATGAAAATATGTACTCATCTTCAGCATGATCCATTCACTTGTAAAACGCATAGTTACGCTGCGTAAAACCTTCTTCGATGGGAAGTAATTCAACGTATATGAATCAGTGAGTTATGGACCTTTATTAATATATTTTTTGTATCACGATAACGATGTGTACAAGGTTTCATTGTTGTAGATCCTATACTTTGAAAGTTATAAATACTGAAAAGGGGATCCCTTGGAAGCGACAAACACAAACAAGATATGAAAGTAGCATACTCGGTTTTATTGAGTCTGTTCATAAACGGTAATGTATTGTGCAACACCTCTCCCGCCTCCTAGCACCGGCCTAAGCGATATTTTACTTTAAAGCCAAAAAGACTGTGCTTGCTGATCCCCAAGGATCCCCAAGGATCAGCAAGTAATAACACTATTGGTTTGTAGTCGAGGCAACTTTTTACGGCCGCCACTCAGCACTAAACAAACGCTAGTTTGAATGTCAATAAATACTGAAAAGAGGATCCCTTGGATGCAACAAACACAAACAAGAGACAAAAGTAGCAGACTTTTGAAGACGACAACCCAATATTGCCGTGTTTGCCTTTAAATTGTGTTTTAATTATGACTGCTCTGCGAGATAAACATGGTTTCTCTCGACATATATAATTTGCCTACGTTCTTTATTGGTAGCATTCCTGCCAACACACAGATTACTACCTTCATCTAAGTGTTTCCTTATTTATTCCTTACAGGATGGACAGTATTATTGGGTCTGTGGGACGTGTCGCTAACGTTAAAGTCCGAAATGATGATGACTTAGTCGATCGCTTAAACCACCTTTACACCACCGGCATTCTTATCATCTTCACTGTCGTTGTCAGCGCTCGGCAATACGTCGGTGATCCGATCAGGTAAATATAAATACTAATATTCACTTTATTCTTTCTGTTGAAAAAAAAAACAGCAGCAAAAAACAACGTTTTTCTTTCGAATGAACTTCATTTCCATGGTGGCGTACACTGCACGCAACGCACCTCAGTAGAACTTGGCTATTCCATTGTCTGAAAACACACTGACGGCAGTGGTCTATCTTTCACTAGTGGTCTATCTTTCACTAGTGGTCTATCTTTCACTTTTCATTAGCACGTTACTATTGGTACAATATCGTCTTATCCCACTAGTTGTATACATGTGTTGCCTTGATGACGTGTCGTTGCTAGGCTATTTGTCAGTGATCCGATTATAAAAGAAGTAAACACTTATCATTATCATAGTTAATTATTTTAAAAATGCTTAAAAATAGAATTTCGACCTCCTACTTGAAAAAAAGTAAAACTGATCTTCAAAAGACATACTATTAAGGATTAATTTCCTTTCATTTCTTGGCAATACAAGCGGATCATTTTCAGAAAACATTTGTAATTGCAAATATCTTACGCTAGTAACAGTGTAAAACAATACTTCGAGTATAAGGGTTTAACATCTTTTTTTTTAAAGACATCCATTGGCATTGTACGTCGGATGAGGATCAAAACCGGGCAGTTCCCTATATCTAAGTCTATTGTCCGAGCATGTTAAATACTATAGGTTTTTATTCAGTAGTAAGGTTATGGCACGATTCCTGGATTCATTTGTATCCTCCCTCTCTCTCTCTCTCTCTCTCTCTCTCTCTCTGCAACAAGTACTGTGTCGATGCGATTCAGTAAATGGCAATACCACAATAATAATTCAAGAGTTCATAAAATAAATTGAAAATCATAACTGTACAACCACCATATATCTCTACGCTATGCTTATAACCGGTGGAGCAGTTTATTTGAGATATGCGAGTGCTCTGTATTGTGATAAACACAAACCAATTCCTTACCACCATGAGAGTAAGTGGCAGCCCGTATGTCACATACACTGTTGATAAAGTCAGTCATAGTCAGCCTACCATACCGCCTTTCAGGTGTCACGGACATATTGAATAGGTGGTCCGATCATGTATGACATGGGCATGCATGCAATTATCCGGATAAGTTTCTACATTTCTGATATCGTTGTGTGTTGATCTGTCGAAAGCGATCCGATGTGTGCCGTAACGTACTTACACAGGGTGTGGATCAGATGGCACCTTATCAATGATCCGATCTATTCATATTTCTACCTGTGTAATGCGTATACGAAACTAGAGGCTACACAAGTAAAAAGCCTGACCTAAATGTTGATATAAACTGGCTTATGTTTGTTTATGTTTATAGACAATTCAAGCTATCATTAAATCAAATAGTCTGCATTAAGTCCCCTTTGTATTATTGGCTTCAACCATAAGTGGTTCAGAGCTATTAAAAAAACGCATGAAAACACATTGAAGGATTTTGAGATTTTTAATTCTGATTGCAAACTGTTAAAATATACTAGACCCACTGGGAGGAGAGCCATTCTAATGTTGATATACTGTTTGTGTTGGCAAAGATCACGAACTCACGAAGGTGCGCTGTATTCTGCCGTTAACCGTTTTTGTTGTCGCAACTCCGCCAACATACCTGGTTGGATATAGGCACATTCCTCACACCATCTACTATATGTATTGGGTTTGTTACTGAACCCTACATAAATATGTGGGGTCATTAATATTTATAGGGGGCGAGGCAATAGCCTAGTCCCCCCTATACATCTGACTGACCCCACACATTTCTTAAGGGGGTCAGTAACAAACCCAATAACTGCTTTATTGACTTTTTTTAAGACAAACACCTATAAAAACCATTTTAATGGAGCGTCACGTCAATACCGGAACAGTTTAAAAACATTATTAATTTATTAGTTTAAACACATTATTAATTAATTTATTATGTTTGTTACTAACGAACGCCTTAAAGAACTATTTGCAAATGATTGCAAATGATTTAATCTTTGAATAGGAATTGTAGGCCATTTTGTTTTATATTGTCCATATAGACCCTCTATGAAATCTACTGAACCACTATAGAACAATAGGGGGTCACCACGTGACCGCACTCAAAGAGTGAGATGCCTAGAATTGTGTGCGAGGTGCAATACATGTAGTTAATGGAAATTCACCTTAAGTTCCAACAACATCCAAGTAAACCTATACAACATCTATATACAATAAGGTTTTGTTACCGCTATGTTTCAAGAACCGCAGGGATGTTTGCCAATGACATTACATACGTGTTTAAAGTACAGCTTGATGCACGTATATAGCTGGTTCAAAACCTTAATTTTTTGGTCATACTTCCAATTTGGCTGCTAGTGGCCATCTTTGCTTACACAAATGTATAATGGTGTACCGGAAGTAAATAAACTCCCATTGAGCCCTGTGTAAATTTTAATAACCTCCCTATTTGATCATTTTTCAAAATGAAGTTCAAACTAAGATTCACTTACATACTATTAGTGATGTGGCCTTCCTCCATAGAAAACTGCTGAGAAAAGTAGGGGTCATGTGGCATATAAGAAAATAAAATTCTAATGTTTGTTGCCACCTTAAACAAAATGCCTTCATTCGGCACCCCTTACATGTATTCTACTTTCATTTTCAAAACCTTCAAGTGATAAATAAAATCAACATATAGCCATGCAAATTGTTCTTACCTCTCATAAACAAGTCAATGAACCCATTTCAGCCAGAAAAACAGACCCTAAATATTCAAAAATGCCTTTTATCACAAGAAAAAGTGACGGATTATATTATTGGGAACTCCTTTCGATACACCAGGCATGAATACCAAAGTGATTTACTTCCGGTATGTCTGATGGAAAGCACTTACTAACACTATCCTTTAAAAAAAAATTGCGAATGTCTACGAAACTTCAGAAAGTCCTTTCAATTTCTACTCTAAACGAAACCCTCTGCGAAATCCAAGATTGTCACTACGTAAAATAAGAATCGGTAATACTGCTCACACATCTATGTATTCATATTTGAGGGAAAATGCGCGTACTAGTTGTTTTTGTTTTTCATTTAAAACATTTGTCCGACAGTTCATAACGAAAGTGACGTCACTAAACGGTAACGTATGTGACTTCAATAATAGATCGTGTTTTCTTGTTTATGTCAAATCAACGTTTCTTTAAATATAAGAGATTTATTATGCCTCCTTAAAGTTGCCAAAAAAACACATTCTATTACGACTCCTGACTGGATATTCTATTACGACTCCTGACTGGACATTCTATTACGGCTCCTGACTGGACATTCTATTACGGCTCCTGAATGGACAATTACGGCTCCTGGCTGGACATTCTACTACGACTCCTGTCTGGACATTCTATTATGGCTCCTGACTGGACATTCTATTACGACACCTGTCTGGACATTCTATTACGGTTCCTGACTGGACATTCTATTACGGCTCCTGACTGGACATTCTATTACGGCTCCTGACTGGACATTCTATTACGGCTCCTCACTGGACATTCCATTAAGGCTCCTGACTGGACATTCTATTACGGCTCCTGACTGGACATTCTTTTACGGCTCCTGACTGGACATTCTATTACGGTTCCTGACTGGACATTCTTTTACGGCTCCTGACTGGACATTCTATTACGGCTCCTGGCTGGACATTCTATTACGGCTCCTGACTGGACATTCTATTACGGCTCCTGACTGGACATTCTTTTACGGCTCCTGACTGGACATTCTATTACGACTCCTGACTGGACATTCTATTACGACTCTGACTGGACATTCTATTACGGCTCATGACTGGACATTATTTTACGGCTCCTGACTGGACATTCTATTGCGACTCCTGACTGGACATTCTATTACGGCTCCTGACTGGACATTCTTTTACGGCTCCTGACTGGACATTCTATTACGACTCCTGACTGGACATTCTATGACTGGACATTCTATTACGGCTCCTGACTGGACATTCTATTACGACTCCTGACTGGATATTCTTTTACGACTCCTGACTGGACGTTCTATTACGGGTCCTGACTGGACATTCTATTCCGACTCCTGACTGGACATTCTATTACGACTCTGACTGGACATTCTATTACGGCTCCTGACTGGACATTCTTTTACGGCTCCTGACTGGACATTCTATTACGGGTCCTGACTGGACATTCTATTACGTCTCCTGACTGGACATTCTATTCCGACTCCTGACTGGACATTCTATTACGACTCTGACTGGACATTCTTTTACGGCTCCTGACTGGACATTCTATTGCAACTCATGACTGGACATTCTATTACGGCTCCTGACTGGACATTCTTTTACGGCTCTTGACTGGATATTCTATTACGACTCCTGACTGGACATTCTATGACTGGACATTCTATTACGGCTCCTGACTGGACATTCCTTTACGGCTCCTGACTGTCATTCTATTACGACTCCTGACTGGACATTCTATGACCGGACACTCTTTTACGACTCATGACTGGACACTCTATTACGACTCCTGACTGGACATTCTTTAACGGCTCCTGACTGGACATTCTATTACGGCTCCTGACTGGACATTCTATTACGGCTCCTGACTGGACATTCTATTACGACTCCTGACTGGACATTCTATTATGGCTCCTGACTGGACATTCTATTACGACTCCTGACTGGACATTATTTTACGGCTCCTGACTGGACATTCTATTACGGCTCCTGACTGGACATTCTATTACGATTCCTGACTGGACATTCTATTACGTCTTCTGACTGGACACTCTATTACGACTCCTGACTGGACATTCTATTACGACTCTGACTGGACATTCTATTATGACTCCTGACTGGACATTCTATTACGGCTCCTGACTGGAATTCTATTACGACTCCTGACTGGATATTCTATTCCGACTCCTGACTGGACATTCTATTACGACTCCTGACTGGACGTTTCGAGAAACAGACAGTAATATTTAATCGCATGATTTCACCAGGAATCGGTAGCACATTGACCGTAGACATGCATATGTAGATATAACCGAAACCGTCATATGAGGACTTATGACATCCCAAACTGTAACCGGAGGCCCCGGTTTCAATACTCCGTGGTGCCACTGAGTTTCGTTGGTGTGTTATTGGTCAAGACACTTTCCTTTAGCCTCGACCGTCGGATGGGGACGTAAACCGGTCGGTCCCGTGTATCGGTTTATCCTCCGAGCATGTTAAAGAATCATAGGAATCTATTCGATAATAAGTGTAGGGCACGGTTCCCGGATTCCTATGTATCCATCCCCTCTCTCTGAGGCGGTGCTAACTAATCTATACTGTGTTGATGAGCCGTTAAACAACATTCAATTCAATTCCAAACTGTAACAACACCAGCGCACACTTCCGTCAGGACAACACGCGACTGCAAACCGTGCCCAACAAATGCTTATAATAGTTCTACTGATTAGGCAAGGGGTGATAACCCAACCTTAGTTCAGCCTTTAGACATTGCGAGCGATGGTTGCGCGTGCTTCGTTTGACCCGAGCTCGTCAAATATTTTTATAAAGGCTTTATAAAAGAATGTAATAAACACTGATGAACCTAGCGCACTAATCGTATTAAGAACCGTCTTCACATTTACAAGATTCGTTTGTACGGATTGGTATTATGTCTGATCTGTTTAGTTACGGACACATTGTCCGTCCGTTTGTCCGGTTAGTTCGTATCTTCTCCGTAGTGTGCAGATTTGAGACTCATTTTTTATACATGCGTATCCCATAATAACGACAAGTCGCGTTGAATCCCAGGTTCCTGACGTCACACATGTATAAACTTCAAATGTCGAAAGTGTATATTTCTGCCTTCGTCTATCTCCGACACCAGCATTTAGATTTGGATTTCCTTTCGCATAAAGACTTGTCAGATTATGATGACGTCAACAACCTACTGTAATGTACATGCATGCCGATATGATGCTGTTAAACATATATACGTGTTTCCATTTTAAGGTGCTGGTGCCCGGCTGAATTTCCGGGAACACACGTTGACTATGCCAACAACATATGCTGGATCTCAAACACATACTATATCCACATTGAAGACCCCATTCCTTACAACGTGCAAGAACGAGAGGGAAAAGAACTCAACTATTACCAATGGGTACCTGTGATGCTACTTGTTCAAGCACTTATGTTTTACTTACCCTGTATATTTTGGAGGCTTCTAAACGGGCAATCCGGCATAAATGTTGACAGGATTGTCTCCCTTGGAAGCGACGCACAATACGAGAGTCCGGAAAACAGAGTCCGGACTATCAAATATGTGGTGCGTCATTTAGATAGATGTTTAGACAATCAACGTGAAAGCCGTTCTACGTGTTGTGTGTCTTTAAGACATTTTTTATCTGCTAAATTATCTATATTGTGCGGAAAACGATATGGAAACTATTTAGTTGGTATTTATTTTCTTGTTAAAATCTTTTATATATCCAATGCGATAGGACAATTATTTCTGCTCAACGAATTCCTTGGACATGAATACAATTTATTTGGATTTCAAGTGTTAGATGACTTGGTCAACGGTAAGGAGGACTGGACAGCCAGTCACAGGTTTCCAAGAGTCACTCTGTGCGATTTCCAGATTCGACAGTTCAACAACATTCATCGCTACACTGTACAATGTGTTCTACCAATCAATCTGTTTTCCGAGAAAATATATATTTTTCTTTGGTTTTGGTAAGTACTCCGTTTTTCGTAACATCATTGCTTATTCTTCCATTTATTTCAATCGTTATACGCAAATGTTGTTATACACGTGATGTTAAAGATGATACAAAAGTATGCACAACAAATGTAATAAAACACACACGAAAACAGATTTTTGCTCTGAGTAATGAAATCAATTAATACGAACGTTGTTGGTTTACACAAATAAAGAATCAACACATGAGCCAATATTTGTTACGAAAGCAATATCAGGCACCGATAAATAATATCTTCGTGTGCAAATAAAAGGTAATTGATATATACATACAAACAATGTATTATCTTTTAAATTATGTATTCACTTATCATTTTGTAATATATTGAAGGTCTAGAGTATCTTGATATATAGATATTTTTATCTTTCAGGTTTGTGTTTTGTTCTATAATGTCGTGTTATAGTTTAGCCAACTGGATTTGGTACACAGTCTTTCCAACCGCCCGGATGCAATACGTGCGGAGATTCCTGCGCGTAATGGACCGCCTCGGGTCAGGGCCCGAGAAAAAACTTGCCAATCGCTTTACAATGGAATATTTAAGACACGATGGCGTCTTCACGCTAAGACTTGTGGGTAAGAACTCGAGCGATATCGTCGTAGCCGAGATCTTGTCTGGCCTATGGGACATATATAGGGGCAAGAAAGCATCTCAGATTAGGAACAATACAAATGGTCAGCATGACATTCTTGAAGGCGAAGATGTTTGACTATAATGTCGAGGTTTAGGTCTCTTTTCATAATTATTCCAGAGGTTTTGAACGTGTTCAGAAAAGAGTCGATTTAAGCAGCAGAGGTTATTTATTCTGCTTGCTGAGTTTCACTACTTAGTGTAAAGCTGTGGAATGTGTCAGCTCTTGTGAACTGTGGCTATATGTTTGAATCTTGCAATCAGGCATTTTACGTTCTAATTGCAGGATAGTGCAATGGAGCAGGTTAATGTTTGAATCTTACAATCGAGGTTTCAAGTGCAACTGCAGGATAGTATTGTATAAGATGGCAATGTGTTGGGGAAATTGGATTAACATGTTCCAGTAATGTGCCGAAGGTGTGACTGAAACGAGTATTCTTATAAAGATCCAGACATATCATACACCGGACACTGTGAGATCAGTGTGGTTTGTGGAAATATGCTAGGTGTTAGAATGAACCCAACTGAATTACAAGCATATCAAACAGAATAAGACCTTTAGCAATGTATTGCTATAATATACACTGGTGCTCTGACGACGTTTACTAAACCGAGTATTAACGTCATATATCATTAATTAGGAAGCATATACACCCTGAATTCTCGCTTGCCAGAGTATCACAGCTGTACCCTTGAATGGGAGAAAGTTGTAACTCTGAGATGAGAGAATGACAGCATGTGACCAACCTAAGTAGATAGGCACTACAATGATCCCATATCTGTTCACGAAGATCCTGATTGAGGGCGTGTCGATGTACATCCTAATTAAGGGCGTGCCGATGTACATCCTGATTGAGAGCGTGTCGATCCTGATTGAGGGCGTGTCGATGTACATGTATGTCTGCTAATTGGCTGCATGCTTTCTGAATGAGTGCGTTCATTTCGATTGGTTGCTTGTTTTCTATTGTGGTTGAAGCCTGTCGGTTAGAAGATAAAAGCCTGGCGACTGGGGGCGGGTCTTCTGACTTGGGCGTGTGTTTTACCAGGAGACATGCCCTTCGGCTAAGGAGCATGGTTTCTGACAGGGGTCAAGTCGATGAGGATTTGCATGTCATCTGAAAGCGCTTTGGCGAAAATGAAGTTCCATCTGATAGTTGACAGAGTGACGACAGCCAAGAGAGCAAATACTGATATCATCTTAAATGTAGTCCACTATTTATACGATTACAATTCAAGTTTCTTCTGATTGCACCAATTAAACAGTATAACGTCGATTTTTAAATGTTTGTAATTTAAACACGGATTTCTTTTACCTACTCTAAATGTAAAATGATACTCTTTTATTTTGTATTTATCTGAAACAAAGTCACACTTAACGTTTCCAATGTATTAACAAAAATATTTGATTATATAACCACTTGTTTTACTCAATTTGATAATCGTATGTTTTTGACCTATATATTAACTGATGTCAGTCGGCGATCAAAACCGTGTAATTACACATTGTTGTCACATGCATTACTGTAGACAAACTATAAACTGTCGTAATTGTGTATATTTTAATTTCAACATACAGCTAAAAGTCTGGAATATTGAGTGTTTTGTTTAAACACTCTAATTCATATTTATTTATTATTTACAAGTAATAAATGGCGTAGCAGTGCTTTTCAGTGATAATAGCCCGAGGAGAATGATAATGGGCCAAGGGCTTTATCCCGAGGGCCATTATCATACTCCGGGGCTATTATCACTGAAAGGCAATGCTCAGCCATGGATTTACCTTTTTACTACATGTCTACCTAAAAATAAGGTGTTTGGCAGGACTGATGTTATAAAGTCTAAAGAGATCTTAAGAATGTTTATATTGAGGGAACCCTCTTGAGTATCATACGGCAAGTAAAGTCTACTTTACAAACGAAAGTTTGAAGCACAATGAAAATTAACAAAAACTACTCTTTTTTTTTACAAAATGGTTTTGATAGTTGGATTGAAAATAACATAAATTAGAAAAAGAGTCGTAGTTTATTGAAATCGGTCACCTATTTTAAAAGATGTGGACAGTTGTAATTTTACCATATCGGTATTAACGTTGGTGACGTCACCGTATTCAAACGGTAGGGCCATTATCATTATCGATTGTTGGCCCTGCTGCCGAAATGCGATAATGAGTGGAGAGACTTCATAATACAAAATGCTTTGTTATGTAATAATATACGATAATGTAAAATGAGCAGAATCAATACTCTTCAAAAGAAGAAGAATTTGAAAACTGCCTGATCTTGGTTCCAACCATCGTATCTGGTTGGTCGACACAACATTGTTTAATCAATTAGAATACCATTTTTTGTCACGTTATTGACAGGCAATCTCTAATTGCAAGAGGTTGAATACCTCTTAAGCTGGTGCTATTGGGCAAGGGCGTGTTGCACCATATAGTATTACCTCATATGACACAATATAACCGAGTCTGTACTTTTCACTCTTGCTTGTGTTATTAACTTTCAAGAGATCCATTTTTGACGAATTATAAGATACGATAATGTGACAGAATATGCATCTGAGTAACTGGGATTTGCGCATTGCAAACATCCAATTACCTAAACAATGTAGTAACATGGTTTTGGCTGCCGTCCGACGATTTTAGAAAAAGTTTAATTAGACAATAATATACTAAAACACGTTTTGGCTGTTTCTTTTATATTTAAAATGTTTATTTATGATAAGATGTATTAAGCTAAGTAAGTGGACTATAACGATGTAAACTAAAATAGTTTCAATTTTTAAAGGGACACATGGCAATCTTGAGTTTTATTTAAACATTTAAATTTGTTTGTCGATTTACTTATCCTGCATTATTTTGACTTTAAAACTGCTTGCATATAATTAAATAAAAAAATGAGATTTCAATTGTTTTCACTATTTTAACAAGTTTTTTAAAAATATTATTTGTGCAATATTATAAAAAGTTAGTAATATGTAAAAACAATTCGCTTTTAACTGTTCTAACAATTAATATTAATGATTTAACAAATGCAAGTTAAGAGGAAAACTAACGGGACGCCGTGAGTTTTTAAAAAAATCGAGATTGCCATGTGTCCCTTTAAATAGTACTCGTAAGTGTAGAATCTATTTATTTATGAGTACTCATTCAATGAAAGTATACCTATGCATAAAACAATCAAAATATGCATGTACAGGTTTGTTAAATCGCAACCTATGCCATGAAATATCGACATTAGCCTCAGAATGTATGTGTGAGTTCATGTTTTAATTATCTTATCTTAATTATATTATATATACTGTGGTTGGCCTAAGTGTATAAATGTTACAATACTTGTGTGTACATAGTATGCTTACAGACATAAATAGTTTCATAAATTCATCACATTGTTATTTACCTTACACTGATTATGTCCTTGTGTTTATTGTTTTCTTCATAATACTCGTGACGTGTTTGCTTAGTATTGTGGTTATTACGTTGTTGCTTTTATTACTGTAAACCATAACTTTGTATGACGCGAACAACGTCAGCATTGATTACGGGATGCTTCGTTTATCAACGAAGTACGCTTCGTTTGTCAACGAAGTACGTTTGCGGGATTGGTCGTTCACACTATAATTTCGGACTCGGGTAAGCGAATGCTACTGTCAATCAACACGCAATGGTGCTTTGGGTGGAAGTCGTGAAGGTTGTCTGCCAATGTAGCGGCACTTCACAAGCTGCTCGATTGCAAGCCAGTTTCCCATTTAAAACCTCTTGAGAATTTGAGTGGCACAATGAGCCATACGTAGAATAACAATGACGTACATCATGCGGAAAAATTGGATTTACCTCATGATAAATTAAACCCATACATCGCCAGTGTTGTCTGTGTTCTATACATGTATTTAGATTTCGGTTTGATAAAGGTTTCACATTCTTCCGCAGAGATTGCATATACGTAAATTACATTTAAAAACTAAAATTAAGTTTAAAAAAACACGTAATCTAAAATATGTATTTTGTATCAATGAACTTGGCGGCACTATTTGACTATATAGCACTGAGGCACACATGTCTTGGTGAATGACAAGCAACACACTGATATCAACATAGTGAGTGCCATAAACGATATGTATTAGTTTCAAAACAATTGTTCTAAATCGTGACATGATATGGTGGACAGCACTGACTCTTGTATAATATTATATGGTTACGTTCCGCTCGGTTCTGCATTAGCTTAACTTGAAACCAAGTGATACACAAAAGCCAAATATTGAATTCAGATCTTCCAAACGGTTTATCAAGTGTAGGATATTCATATAACAATACGCATATGCCAAATTCACAAACGTCAATTCCATTTAAAAAGTTAGACAATCATTGGACCAATCGTAGATAGTTATGTATGACTGTAGATAGGAATATGTGCACTATTAATTTAACATTTTTTCATTTGTCGGTTTCTTGTTTCCTTTTACCCTAAGGGCTGCCGACGTTTAAGTTTAAATTATTCTATAATAGAACGCATTTATGTTGACCATGAAATCCATGACGATATTTAATATATGAGCACTTGCCTATAATGTATACTATTTAAGACAATTTGATATAGTTTTCTTGTTTTTCCGTATGTACAAATACTTAATATATGACTTCATATATTATAATATTACAACCATGTATTGTTAAATGTAAAGGGTTATTGTGAATGCCAGTATTACTAAAAAAAGAGTATGATAATGGACCTTTGGAAACGGCCGAGCACGACACAAACGAAATATTGCAGTCTCGGTTTGATTGAGACTGTTCATGAGTGGTAGTGAAATATGCTAGCTAAGTAAGTCGACTTGTCAAGAACACGAAACCGTATTGATTCCTAGTGTACCCGATTAAGTCGTAACACACAATGAGTTGAGGTCTATACAAAAACAATGTTATAACTGAAATATATATTATAATGATGTTGTTGTATATTTATGCAAGGTAAATTATATTTAAAACATTGAAGCACGATTTTTTTCAACCTATTACATTGTTTCTAGAAAGATATATTAACAATTTATTTAGTGTTGATTAATTAAAGGGGTAATATTTATACTTTATATGTTATAGATATTTCATATTATTGTTTTATCTACTTTGTAGAGATATATTGTTAATCTGGGGTTGATTTTGAATCTGTATGCATGTGACATGTTTTCACGTTAAGTATATTTCAATAGTTTATATATATATATAAATATAATTTGAACTCACTAGGGCAACTTTCGAAATTTGGGATCTCTTAAGAGATTCACGTTCACAAAACAGAATTATATATAGGGAGAAATATTTGCGAACTACCAAGGACAGACAACCTTCGGACGAACTACGGCAGGGCGCCTAGCTATGACGAGAGACTCAGAAATCACACGTATGCATCGGACCAACTACGGCAATGGAAGATGCGAACTACCAAGGACAGACAACCTTCGGACGAACTACGGCAGGGCGCCGAGCTATGACGAGAGACACAGAAATCACACGTGTGCATTCACTTCTTCCTTTGCCGTAGTTGGTCCGATGCATACGTGTGATTTCTGTGTCTCTCGTCATAGCCCTGCCGTAGTTCGTCCGAAGGTTGTCTGTCCTTGGTAGTTCGCAAATAGTTCTCCCTATATATTTTTTATATATATATATCGATCTTTCGAAGGCATTTTTAATTTGATAAATGTCCAGTCAATAACACTATTTACTATCCCATCAGAAACAGATTTGCACACTGTCCAGTCAGACAAATGATTTTCACACTGTCCAATTAGAAACAGGGATTTGCACACTGTCCAGTCAAAAACCGGATTTGCTCACTGTCCGATTATATAAAGGATTTGTCAACTGTCTAATCAGATACTCAGTGTGTTAGAATTATATAACTTATATAAGCTAGCCAGTGACAAAACAAAATTTCCTTTTTGTCTCGACTTTTCGAAGAAAAAAAAGAGACATAGGTGTTGCCTTTTCCGGCAGCAGCGGCGGCGACGAAGGCGTCAACATTCAAGTTTTGCGTTTAGGTCATTTTCTCACAAACTGTATAAACTTGACCATTCAAACTTTGCTTATAGGTGTACCTTGGATGGTACATCGCAACGTGACAAAGCAAATGTGGACGTGACCTTGACCCACCAAGCAAAGGACAGATAACTTAATAATTTGTAGGTCCAACTTTTGCGTTTAGGTCACATTTTAACAAACTGTATGCACTAGACCTTTAGAACTTTGCTTATAGTTTTATCTTGAGTGGTACATGGCAACGCGACAAAGAAAATGTGGAAGTGACCTCGACCCTCCAAGCAAAGGGCAGATAACTTAATAATTTTACCTTCAACTTTTGCGTTGAGGTCAATTTCGCTCAAACTGTATGCACTATTCCTTTCAAACTTTGTTTATAGTTGTATCTAGGGTGGTATATCGCAACGTGACAAAGCATATGTGGATGTGATCTTGAATGTCCAAGCAGAGGGCAGATAACCTTATAAAGTCACTTTTCTCACAAACGGTATGCACTGAGACCTTTCATACTTTGCTTATAGTTGTATCTTGGGTGGTACATCGCAATGTGACAAAGCAAATGTGGATGTGACCTTGACCCTCGAAGCAAGGGGCCGATAACTTAATAACTTTTACCTTTAACATTTGCGTTTAGGTCACTTTCTCACAAACCTTATGCATTAGGCCTTTCAAACTTTGCTTATATTGTTTCATGGATAGTACATCACAACGTGTCAGATGTGACCTTCACCATCCAAGCAAAGGGCGGAAAACTTTAATTGTGACATTTACATCACTTTCTCATGAACTAGATTATTATGCACTAGATGTTTTAAACCTATTTTATAGCTTAATCTTTGGAAGACAAACTATTCTATTTTGACTTAGTTGTGTCTTGGGTAGTGCATCTTTTTGGATGCATGGATTTCATCAATGACCATGACCCTACTTTATAGAGCTGATTTTGTTTTAAATAGAATGGTATTTTTTTTTAAACAAATGCACTTAAATGTCATCTCAGCAAACTGCAAACTCCATTGTTTTTAGTTACTAAAATGTTTACAAACTTTCATTTAAGCATCATTGACCTTTTTATTTTTAAGTTCCGCCCCCGTTAGGCGAGACATGTGAATCCGCGGATTTCTTGATTCAACTATCAATCTATTGTCTATGCTGATAATTGACTTTGAGAGTTGTTTGTATGGAGAAATAGCAGGTAGTATAATACATAATTGTTATCTGCCTTTTAAAGTAGCTGCATAATGTCAACTTAGTTGACAATATCATGGACAATTACCTCTAAATGCATAGCATCTATTTGATACTTCGAGAGTTATGTACCCTGGTGTGTAATCACAACTTAGTTTACAATATAACATCGTGGACAATTACCTCTACATGCATAGCATCTATTCGATACTTCGAGAGTTATGTCCCCTGGTGTGTAATGTAGTACGCATCAAATAATATTGTGTTTATTTTTTTATGCTATCTTGGTTATACAATGTGTGTTAAATTTTGAGGGTAAAGGTATAATATATAATTACTCAATCATTTGTTTTTAAATTTCAAAAGAAGATAATGTTTTTGTTTTAAATTGAACACTTCAAGTTAAAAATGCAGTCCAGATTAAGTAGTTTATTTCTTCTCTTTCCATAGTAAAACCTGGACAGTTATCGACAATTATATGTTCGGAGTTTTACTATAGAGAGAATAAAAAAGAAACAACAAATTCAGAAAATGAAAATAAATTACGCACTCCAAATAACGTTAGGATACGTCAGTCCATTATGCATTGACATGCTCATTATATATATATATGTATTTATTTTTCTATAGTGTTTCATGAATATGTAGGTATGTAGTGCTCTAATGAAAGATGCATTTCATGTACGTTTTTCCTTGAGTACATGGATTACTGTTTATATTTGTTCATGCCCAGAAGCGTCCCTGTAAGCAAGCCATGCAATTAGAGAATGCTTCCCGGTGTACATGCATATGTTAGAAAACAATGGAATATTCATCGATATTGAGTATACGGTACATACACATTGCCTTGTATACGGTACATAAACATTGCCATTGAGTATACGGTACATACACATTGCCTTGTATACGGTACATACACATTGCCATTGAGTATACGGTACATACACATTGCCTTGTATACGGTACATATACATTGCCATTGAGTAAACGGTACATACACATTGTCTGGTTCAGTTGTTTATGTCTAAAACAGTGAAATCAGTCATAAGTTAATCAGTAAGCAAAAACAGGTATATCTTATCGACGTGTGCAGTGTTACATAAAACGCAAACACATGCTATACATATACTCAGTAAATATATACGGTAGGTATTTTATTATATATAATGGAATCTTATTTAGACTTTCAATCAACACACTATTTTAATACAGGACTCAAACACAGTATTCCTGCCACTGAAGGCAACACAGTATTCCTGCCACGGAAGGCAACACAGTTTTAAACATAATACAATGATGTTTATATGAAGCCTTAGAAATCAAAAATATTCCAATGTAAAGCGTGTTATTTGGAACACCTTGAAACAATATCAGCACATTGTCTTTACTTGAAACAATATCAGAACCTTGTCTGTACTTGAAACAATATTAGTACCTTGTCTTTACTTGAGACAATATCAGTACCTTGTTTTTAATTGAAACAATATCAGTACCTTGTCTATAATTGAAACAATATCAGTACCTTGCCTTTACTTGAAACATTTACTTGACACAATATCAGTACCTTGTCTTTACTTGAAACAATATCAGTACCTTGTCTTTACTTGAAACAATATCAGCACCTTGTCTTTACTTGAAACCATATCAGTACCTTGTCTTTGCTTGAAACAATATCAGCACCTTGTCTTTACTTGAAACAATAGCAGTACCTTGTCTTTACTTGAAACAATATCAGTACCTTGTATTTAATTGAAACAATATCAGCACCTTGCTTGTCTTTGCTTGAAACAATATCAGCACCTTGTCTTTACTTTAAACAATATCAGCACCTTGTCTTTACTTGAAACAATATTAGTACCTTGTCTTTACTTGAGACAATATCAGTACCTTGTTTTTAATTGAAAAAATATCAGTACCTTGTCTATAATTGAAACAATATCAGTACCTTGCCTTTACTTGAAACATTTACTTGACACAATATCAGTACCTTGTCTTTACTTGAAACAATATCAGTACCTTGTCTTTACTTGAAACAATATCAGCAACTTGTCTTTACTTGAAACCATATCAGTACCTTGTCTTTGCTTGAAACAATATCAGCACCTTGTCTTTACTTGAAACAATAGCAGTACCTTGTCTTTACTTGAAACAATATAAGTACCTTGTATTTAATTGAAACAATATCAGCACCTTGCTTGTCTTTGCTTGAAACAATATCAGCACCTTGCTTGTCTTTACTTTAAACAATATCAGCACCTTGTCTTTACTTGAAACAATATCTATACCTTGTCTTTAATTGAAACAATATCAGTACCTTGTTTTTAATTGAAACAATATCAGTACCTTGTCTATAATTGAAACAATATCAGTACCTTGCCTTTACTTGAAACATTTACTTGACACAATATCAGTACCTTGTCTTTACTTGAAACAATATCAGTACCTTGTCTTTACTTGAAACAATATCAGCACCTTGTCTTTACTTGAAACAATATCAGTACGTTGTCTTTGCTTGAAACAATATAAGCACCTTGTCTTTACTTGAAACAATAGCAGTACCTTGTCTTTACTTGAAACAATATCAGTACCTTGTATTTAATTAAAACAATATCAGCAACTTGCTTGTCTTTGCTTGAAACAATATCAGCACCTTGTCTTTACTTTAAACAATATCAGCACCTTGTCTTTACTTGAAACAATATTAGTACCTTGTCTTTACTTGAGACAATATCAGTACCTTGTTTTTAATTGAAAAAATATCAGTACCTTGTCTATAATTGAAACAATATCAGTACCTTGCCTTTACTTGAAACATTTACTTGACACAATATCAGTACCTTGTCTTTACTTGAAACAATATCAGTACCTTGTCTTTACTTGAAACAATATCAGCAACTTGTCTTTACTTGAAACCATATCAGTACCTTGTCTTTGCTTGAAACAATATCAGCACCTTGTCTTTACTTGAAACAATAGCAGTACCTTGTCTTTACTTGAAACAATATAAGTACCTTGTATTTAATTGAATTGAATGTTGTTTAACGGCTCATCAACACAGTATAGGTCATTTAGAGCCGCCCCAGAGAGAGGGGAAGGATACATAGGAATCCGGGAACCTGTCCCATCTTATTATCGAGTATTTAATTGAAACAATATCAGCACCTTTCTTGTCTTTACTTGAAACAATATCAGCACCTTGTCTTTACTTTAAACAATATCAGCACCTTGTCTTTACTTGAAACAATATCAGTACCTTGTCTTTACTTGAAACAATATCAGTACCTTGTCTTTAATTGAAACAATATCAGCACCTTGTCTTTACTTGAAACAATATCAGCATCTTGTCTTTAATTGAAATAATATCAGTACCTTGTCTTTACTTGAAACGATATCAGCACCTTGTCTTTGCTTGAAACAATATCAGTACCTTATCTTTGCTTGAAACAATATAAGCACCTTGTCTTTACTTGAAACAATAGCAGTACCTTGTCTTTACTTGAAACAATATAAGTACCTTGTATTTAATTGAATTGAATGTTGTTTAACGGCTCATCAACACAGTATAGGTCATTTAGAGCCGCCCCAGAGAGAGGGGAAGGATACATAGGAATCCGGGAACCTGCACTACTCTTATTATCGAGTATTTAATTGAAACAATATCAGCACCTTGCTTGTCTTTACTTGAAACAATATCAGCACCTTGTCTTTACTTTAAACAATATCAGCACCTTGTCTTTACTTGAAACAATATCAGTACCTTGTCTTTACTTGAAACAATATCAGTACCTTGTCTTTAATTGAAACAATATCAGCAACTTGTCTTTACGTGAAACAATATCAGCATCTTGTCTTTAATTGAAATAATATCAGTACCTTGTCTTTACTTGAAACGATATCAGCACCTTGTCTTTACTTGAAACAATATCAGTACCTTGTCTTTAAAAAGCTCAACATTTTCTTTGCGATTGTTGGATTTCACGTTACCACCCACCCATCAAGTTATATTAATTGTTCGCCTTCTTGTAATTAAACTTAAGGTTTCTTAGGAGATGTATTGTTATTACATTTTGTCTGGTTATAATGTAACTATGTATTTTATTTAAGGATGTTGGCTGGGCAAGTTTTGACATTTTCAAGTCTAAACATTTTATTTTTAAATCTTCGTTTTATTTGACAACATGATTGTTGTTGTTTTTTGCATTCTAGTAGATGTGGATGTAATGCAGGATTTAAGATGGTAACATATCAAACTTTAATCAGTTTTTTTTGTTTATATATTTTTCTTCATTTGTGATAATTTTTTGTTGTCAACTAAATAGGGGTATGGGTAGCTCTGAGTAGAATTTATCCTTTTGCTATACAAACAATAGTATATTTGTTTTTCAAAAGTGGAATACATATATAAAAGTATATATGGAGCTAATTTTATATTCGATCTCTATGTCAAAATTGTGTGTACAGTATTTTACAGTGAAAATGTCAAAATAACTCCAAAATGTGTGTAATTTAAAGAAATTTTAATAAAAAAAGTTAGAAGCCTGTTGGCCTATATACATTTTTACTTATTTTGAAAGAAATGTCATATAGAACCTTGTCATATACAAGTTTTAAAAAAAGTTGAGCATTAGAACATACCTTTTATCTTCAAATAAAAAAATGGGTGGGGTACGGAGACGAATGAGGTTTATAATTGTTTGTTTATGTTTTGAAAGATATGTATATAATTATGTAATCGAAAATTAATCATTGTTTTTCAATAAATATAATGTTATGAAAATAATTGTGAATAAGTTCAATGACTCTATTTTTCCTCTTTTTAGTGAAATTTTGGAATTATAAATATGTGTCGTCTAAAGACGGGAACAATGTGATGACCTATCCTTTTTTTTATAATTTTGTATCTAAATGATACCAAAGAAGCTATAAATATCAATTTAAAAAAATCTCAGCACTACATCCTATCCCAGCCTACCTATTAGTAATTGGATGCTGTTATAAATGTTGTTATACAGGTTGCTACAAATGTTTATTATCTCATTCGGGTACGAGTATAGTTGTCACGTATATGTCTTTCAAACTGCATGCATTATATTTGTTATACTCTAAGGAAAAAATAATCGTAGTTAATTTACATGTGTATATTATCTATATATTATACGAAAAGCCGTCACACCGAGTGTTCCAATGTAGGTACTTTCAAAGGAAGTGATAAAGAGCAGTGAACTTAGTCGTGTATGGGATGGTACTTGGGATATTGTATTATGGCGACTTTCGTGAATTGTTCAGAAGCACAACAGTCTTATTATCGTGTTTTACGCATTACTATAGCAGAACATTACTAGCTAATTTAACGAGTGGACTTAAATCACAATTTAATAATTAATAAAGATACATTAAGGATACTAAGATATTTTCATTCGCGAAAGACTTATTTTCAGTGACATCATCAACATTTCACAATTTAACTTGAAGTCATGTACAATTGTACCAAACATTGACGGTAATTCGGTTGTAAAGCGTTTCAGCTTTGACGGTAATTCGGTTGTAAGGCGTTTCAGATTATCAGCGTATACAAATGATTTAGTAGCGTATAGGTTAGTGTTTCTCTTTTAGATATATGTACATGTATATACAGCGGGAAAAATGTTGCCTACTTGCGTATTTACAATATAGTTACAAGACATTTGGTGGGAGCCATATCTAACATTCTGGTAATATCACCCAATTTGTATGATCATCTTCATGTTTGCCTTATCCTAAATACGTAAGTTACAATTAAACGTTCTCGGATATGATTTGTGGATACAAATGAGAAACATGGTCCCGTAGAAACGCAAAAACACCGCATACGGTATATTTATTTATATAAATCTAATATTTTCAATGAACAGGACACTATATAACATAAAGAGAGTTGTTAAAGACAGGTTTAAATCATTTACTCTTGTATTAATTTGCCTCGTAATACCAACCAGGATAAATAACCATATTCATGACATATAGATCTATAACAACTACGATGTGTGTATGACTATATTTATTCACTAATACGTGCAGGGTGGCTATATGTATTCACTTATACGTGCAGGATGACTATATGTATTCACTTATACGTGCAGGATGGCTATATGTATTCACTCATACGTGCAGGATGACTATATGTATTCACTTATACGTGCATGATGACTATATGTATTCACTTATACGTGCAGGATGACTATATGTATTCACTTATACGTGCAGGGTGACTATATGTATTCACTTATACGTGCAGGATGACTATATGTATTCACTTATACGTGCAGGGTGACTATATGTATTCACTTATACGTGCAGGATGGCTATATGTATTCACTCATACGTGCAGGGTGACTATATGTATTCACTTATACGTGCATGATGACTATATGTATTCACTTATACGTGCAGGGTGACTATATGTATTCACTTATACGTGCAGGATGGCTATATGTATTCACTCATACGTGCAGGGTGACTATATGTATTCACTCATACGTGCATGATGACTATATGTATTCACTTATACGTGCAGGATGACTATATGTATTCACTTATACGTGCAGGGTGACTATATGTATTCACTTATACGTGCATGATGACTATATGTATTCACTCATACGTGCAGGATGACTATATGTATTCACTTATACGTGCAGGATGACTATATGTATTCACTTATACGTGCATGATGACTATATGTATTCACTCATACGTGCAGGATGACTATATGTATTCACTTATACGTGCAGGGTGACTATATGTATTCACTTATACGTGCAGGATGACTATATGTATTCACTTATACGTGCAGGATGACTATATGTATTCACTTATACGTGCAGGATGACTATATGTATTCACTCATACGTGCAGGATGACTATATGTATTCACTTATACGTGCAGGGTGACTATATGTATTCACTTATACGTGCATGATGACTATATGTATTCACTCATACGTGCAGGATGACTATATGTATTCACTTATACGTGCAGGGTGACTATATGTATTCACTTATACGTGCAGGGTGACTATATGTATTCACTTATACGTGCAGGATGACTATATGTATTCACTTATACGTGCAGGGTGACTATATGTATTCACTTATACGTGCATGATGACTATATGTATTCACTTATACGTGCAGGATGACTATATGTATTCACTTATACGTGCAGGGTGACTATATGTATTCACTTATACGTGCAGGATGACTATATGTATTCACTTATACGTGATGACTATATGTATTCACTAATACGTGCAGGATGACTATATGTATTCACTTATACGTGCAGGATGACTATATGTATTCACTTATACGTGCAGGATGACTATATGTATTCACGTATACGTGCAGGATGACTATATGTATTCACTTATACGTGCAGGGTGACTATATGTATTCACTTATACGTGCAGGATGACTATATGTATTCACTTATACGTGCAGGGTGACTATATGTATTCACTTATACGTGCAGGATAACTATATGTATTCACTTATACGTGCAGGGTGACTATATGTATTCACTTATACGTGCAGGATGACTATATGTATTCACTTATACGTGCAGGATGACTATATGTATTCACTTATACGTGCAGGGTGACTATATGTATTCACTTATACGTGCAGGATGACTATATGTATTCACTTATACGTGCAGGATGACTATATGTATTCACTTATACGTGCAGGATGACTATATGTATTCACTTATACGTGCAGGGTGACTATATGTATTCACTTATACGTGCAGGATGACTATATGTATTCACTTATACGTGCAGGATGACTATATGTATTCACTTATACGTGCAGGATGACTATATGTATTCACTTATACGTGCAGGATGACTATATGTATTCACTTATACGTGCAGGGTGACTATATGTATTCACTTATACGTGCATGATGACTATATGTATTCACGTATACGTGCAGGGTGACTATATGTATTCACTTATACGTGCAGGATGACTATATGTATTCACTTATACGTGCAGGATGACTATATGTATTCACTAATACGTGCAGGATGACTATATGTATTCACTTATACGTGCAGGGTGACTATATGTATTCACTTATACGTGCAGGATGACTATATGTATTCACTTATACGTGCAGGGTGACTATATGTATTCACTTATACGTGCATGATGACTATATGTATTCACGTATACGTGCAGGGTGACTATATGTATTCACTTATACGTGCAGGATGACTATATGTATTCACTTATACGTGCAGGATGACTATATGTATTCACTAATACGTGCAGGATGACTATATGTATTCACTTATACGTGCAGGGTGACTATATGTATTCACTTATACGTGCAGGATGACTATATGTATTCACTTATACGTGCAGGATGACTATATGTATTCACTTATACGTGCAGGGTGACTATATGTATTCACTTATACGTGCAGGGTGACTATATGTATTCACGTATACGTGCATGATGACTATATGTATTCACTTATACGTGCATGATGACTATATGTATTCACTTATAAGTGCAGGGTGACTATATGTATTCACTTATACGTGCAGGATGACTATATGTATTCACTTATACGTGCATGATGACTATATGTATTCACTTATACGTGCAGGGTGACTATATGTATTCACTTATACGTGCATGATGACTATATGTATTCACTTATACGTGCAGGGTGACTATATGTATTCACGTATACGTGCAGGATGACTATATGTATTCACTTATACGTGCAGGATGACTATATGTATTCACTTATACGTGCAGGATGACTATATGTATTCACTTATAAGTGCAGGATGACTATATGTATTCACTTATACGTGCAGGATGACTATATGTATTCACTTATACGTGCAGGATGACTATATGTATTCACTTATACGTGCAGGATGACTATATGTATTCACTTATACGTGCAGGATGACTATATGTATTCACTTATAAGTGCAGGATGACTATATGTATTCACTTATACGTGCAGGATGACAATATGTATTCACTTATACGTGCAGGGTTTAATATTCTGTCGCGTGAGTACTCGTACATCTTAACTATGTTGAATTTAAAAGTTGTTTATCTCATATTATTTATCAAGCAAGGTTATATCATGACAGTATTTTCTTACAGGTTGGTTTGTGTTATGGTTTCCTTTTTTAGAGATGCATATAACTTTATATACATTTATTTTGTTTGTTTTTTCAAAGTTTAGTCTACCAATGTTTGATAACGTGTTATAACATAACTAGTTTATGTATACTTTAGTTAGCCCTTGTAAATGTATAATACGCCCACGTGGTTCATATCACATATGTATATATTGTTTTTGTTGAATACTAATGGCTGAGAGAGAGAGAGAGAGAGAGAGAGAGAGAGAGAGAGAGTAAACTGAGCGAGTGCAAGAGAGAACGAATAGATCCGGTAAATGAGAGAGAAAAGGTACAATGAAAATATGTCAAATGGAAGAAAGATAACTGTAGCTGTACTTTGGTCACAATTGTGACGTTTGTAACGTTCCTTGTACAGAAGAAACAACATATAAAACAATTAATTTTAATACACTGAACAGTTTTTTTAGAAATATAATTGTATATAATATAAGGTGTATAACTAGGAATATGGTTACTTCACTTCACATGTAGATAGTCTTCATTTATAGAGGGTTACTTAACGTGTTTCACTTTTGTTGGTTGTTTTCTATATCTTATTTAATTTCCTTTTTTTAACTTGATTTTCACAAAATATGTGTTTAGATTTACAAGATTAAATTAACACAATGTTGATTGATGAACATATGAGTTTAAGCGTACACGTATAACACATTACAAAAAAAATCATTGTCTGCATGTTCGTGTAACTGTTAACTATTTGACGATTGTGAAATGAAATACTTTCAGACAAAAATACTGCACGAATTGTGTGTGTAAACATCAACAGTAACCGCAAACACAATACAAGTTTGAAACTTATATGCTCGCCTTGATCGAGGCTGTTAAGACGATACAATACACATCCATTATCCACGATGTATTTAACATATTTATAATAGACGTAAACAATATGGAAATGTCCAAGCATAACTGTGTGTACGAATATGTTGGGGTTCAATCTACAGGCTATTTTTTAAGGTAGCATTTTAAACAAATCTGAAAGTATTTGATTTGAATTAAATTTAGTTAAGGGTACTTCAATAGTATTTATTAAATGATGTATATAATTTTATACTTATAATATAATATAAATTATGTTTTAAATCATGAAAATAAAAATAAACTATCAAGGCCTTTATTTGTCTTTCTTTCTCTTTTGATAACCATGCCAACTAGCAAAATGTACAGATATGCGTTAACATAAAGTTTATGTCAAACCATGGACGGAGCATCCAACTAACATTTGTGTAGCCATTCAATGTGCTACATGTACATGACTGTATTCTTTTTTTAAACATGTGTTTTTCTAAACCAATGCCACTTTTCACGCAAAAAGCAGAGATTAAACTAGTTGCTTACAGATCAACATTGTATTAGAATGTTTAAGAAGGACCCAACTTTAGAGATTTACCGTTATATTATAGTATGCTCATTCTGTTTATTAACTTATTTGAAAAAGCCCAGGAAGTCACAAAACGAGGGCGCAATGACCTGCCAAACGCCAGAGCAAGAAGCGAATAGACCACTAAGGGCACGACAAGGTAAGATTGAAGACAAACAGCAAGCGTTACTATCCTCAACGCTCCTTTCAGGATGTGGATAGACGTCACCATAGGGTACATAATCTGTTGGGTGATCGCACAATCAACGAGAAAATCAAAGTGTCAAACTGTAAATGTGTTGACAACTAAACATGCAACGCGTTGCATAGTGACAGGGTCTTAACCCTTTTGGACGCATTTTCTAACAAGTTTAATACCGATTGTATGAACGTGATCTTTTGAAATTAGTAACTCACGTCACCATAGACAAACAAAGTCAATAAAGTCACACAAAGATCGGTGAATACACATGAAACAAAAATGAAAACAGATCTAAAGAACGTCACATGTTTGCTTTAAAGTAGTTTTACTTAGGTACCCAGACACTATGACCTTGAAAGTTCATGAACAGTCAAACCGAGACTGCAATATTTTTTTGCATTTATCGTGTTCGGAGATTTCTAAATTTCTCATTTCCCTTTTGACATGTTTATACTGATACCATAGTATATACTGAAAAGAGATTCATTGGAATCAACAAACGAACAAACACACACACACACACACACACACACACACACAGAAGAGTAGCAGACTCGATTTTATTAAGTCTGCTTATGAGAGGTTTAGTTTAATAATATTTTATTGCAGATATGTTACAATACATCAATTCAACATCACAATATTCATAGAAACATATGCAAATGGATTGAACTACAAGTTATTACAGCATTAGCTACAGTTCTCTCCATTGTCGCTGAAAAAGTGTACGTGATTATCGGTTTGAAATTGTAACAATGTAGTTTTGAACTTGAGTAAATAGAATATGATTTTCCTCGTCCGTTAGTTGGTCGATGCCGTATAAATGTTTGTGAGTACTTAGAGGATGAAATATACGAGTGTCTAAAAATAATTGCCGTCTTTCATTTCTGAAAATTACACATCTAAACAAATAATGCTCAACATCTTCAAAACCATCACCACATATACAATTGGGATTATCCCTCAAATGATTAAGATAGAGATCAGCGTTTAAAGTGCTATCGGTTGTTTAAAGTAATTTTTAAGTCTAGTTTTAAAACTCGAAAGGGATGGTGCTTCGCGAATATTAATATCAAGTTCGTTCCAAAGTTTTAGAGATGACGGTAAGACTGATCTCGAAAACAGTTCTGTTCTGCTAGCTAAAGTGATGAAGTTGGAACTGTTTCTCAAGTTGAAAGGATTCGATTCCGAAATAGTTGCAGGGAATATTTCATTCAAATAGCTCGGTAAATCTCCATTTGTAAACTTAAAGTTAATATCAACTTTTGGATGTGTCTTCTATCGGACAGAGAGACCCAACCAATTTCAGTTAACAATTTGTGTAAAGAGACAGAATGAGTCAGGCCAGTAACTATTCGCGCGGCTTCATATTGTACTTTTTCTAAATTATCTTTTTCATAATTTGTACAACTATCCCATACTATAGCCGCGTATTCTAAAATAGGGCGAAGGTAAGATTTATATATTTGATTAAGCGTTTGACGTTTTAATTTAAATTTCATGGAACCTAATACCTTAGACGCAGATATTACACTATTTGAAATATGTTGATGCCAGGACACATCATGACTAAGGGTTACTCCTAGATGTTTATGATGGTCAACAAAGTTAAGTTGAGTATTTTCAAATATCAAAGACGGACGGTTTCTGTTTGCAAGTGAAAAGAAGATGACTTCAGTTTTAGATGGATTAAATTTTACTAGCCATTGCTTTGACCAATTCGATATTTTACACATGTCCTCATTAATTGTAGTTTCCATATAATCTATGTCGGATGTAGATACTGCAATAGAACTGTCATCAGCAAATAGCCTTGTCGTACTAAGCAATGCATCAGCTATGTCGTTTATATAAATTAAAAACAATAATGGTCCTAGAACAGAGTCTTGGGGTACACCGGCATTTGGAGTTTTTATTTCAGAAAAAAAGAACCAACGAAAACTCTTTGTTTACGATCAGTTATATAATTATTTATCCAATTAATAAGGTTGCCTGAAATGCCATGTTGTCGGTGTTTAAAAATTAAAGCTGCGTGCCAGATACGATCAAAAGCTTTGGATATATCAAAAAATACCATACATGTAAATTTGTTTTCATCAATCGCTTTGCATATTTGATTAAAAATATCAATTAGTTGGTAAACTGTGAGTGACCAGGTAAGAAGCCAGACTGGTTTTTAAATATTAAATATTATTGGTAAGCAAAAAATTAAAAATATGTTTGAATATCACACGTTCCATAACTTTCCCAACGCAACTAATTAACGATATTGGTCTATAGTTTGATGGTGAATCTTTATCACCTGATTTAAAAAGAAGTGGCATAACATTAGCTAATTTCCAGCATTGTGGAAAAATGCTTTTTTGAATTGAACGATTAAACAGAATACACAGGGGGCGACATATTGTTTTTAAAGTTTCTTTCAGGACTCGATGACTTATTTCATCTGTCCCACTAGCTTTATTTATCACTAAAGTTGATAGGATATCAGAAATTTCATTTTCATTAATATTAATATTATTGATTGTATTGATCGTCTGAGGTATAAACTGTGGTAGCGTGGCATCGGTGTCGTCAACAGTTGATATTGATGTAAAAAAGCCATTCAATAAATTTGTCTTTTCCTCGTCAGATACAGAAGATAAACCATCGTTGTTCTTTAAAGGTGGTATGACGTTACAACTGTTAGCGTTTTCTTTAATTAACATTTTGATTATTTTCCAGTGCAGTCGCGGATTTGCAGAATTCATATCACTAATAGAAAATTCAAGTTGATTAAAAAATATTTCTTTAGCATGCTTTTTCGTATTATTAACTTTATTTCGAAAGTCTTTATATAAGCGCCAATAAGTCTATTGCCTGTACGTAAAGTTATTGATTTTTTTCTATCGCGTTTACGAGATGCAAGTCGAATTTCTGAATTATACCAAAGCTTATCATTTGGACGAATTGTTACGAGAGGTAATAGTATGCAATAAAGGTCGATGAACCGGCTTTACCACGCGGCTTTCTCCTTGAGACACAACGACTGGGATGGAATTCATCAAACGACACCAAATGTCAATTGACAATGACTAAACACACGCAGAGTATGGTGAAGAAATATTAGTTGAGCATTATTTGCTTAGATGTGTAATTTTCAGAAATGAAAGACGGCAATTATTTTAGACACTCGTATATTTCTTCCTTTAAGTCCTCGCAAACTTTTATACGGCATCGACCAACTAGCGTACGAGGAAAATCATATTCTATTTACTCAAGTTCAAAACTATATTAAAAACACTAAACGATTCCAACATTTTTAACTTTGTACCGATATAACGTTGTATTTTGTCTATATCAACTGTCGCTATGTTTCGGGGATATGGGGTGTTATTTCGATGGAGATTGCGTGGAGGCAGAGTTTAAAGTTTTAGATATTTTTCTTCGTTTTTCCTTATCAAGTTCATATTTAAATATATTGTTAAAATTTCAAACCGATAATCGCGTACACTTTATCAGCCACAATGGAGAGAACTGTAACTAATGTTGTAATAACTTGTAGTTCAATCCATTTGCATATGTTTCTATGCATATTGTGATGTTGAATATTGTGATGTTGAATTGATGTATTGTAACATATCTGCAATAAAATATTATTAAACTAAAGTGATATCACCTAATAAAATCAATGACATTAACGTTTCAAAATGAACGAGTAATATCACTCAACAGAATCAGAGATATCATGCATTGACTTGAATTGATGATACCACCTATTTGAATAGGTGATATCACTGATTAGAATAGTAGGTGAAATCACTTTTTCATTGCTAAAAGGTGATATTACCTATTCGAATCACTGGTTTAACGAGTAATGTCATCCATTTGAATAGCTGATATCATGTATTCAAAATTGAATCAGTGATTTCACTGATTTGAATGAGTGATCACCTATTTAAATCAGCGATATCACACGTTAAATTAAAAAGTAAAATAGCGCATTTTAATCCAAGTTTTAATATCAAAAGTTCAAATATGTGATATCACTCATTCGATTAGGTAATATAACTCAATCAAATCAGTGATAAAAGCAATTCATTTTTGAATGCATGATATTTGAAAGAATGGTGTCAACTATGCGTCTTGAATCAGTGATATCCCATAATGAAATCAGTTATATCACCCATTCAAATGAGTGATTGATATCCCTGATTTGAATGAGTGATATCATGTATTCAAATGAATGGGTGATATCATTCATTCACTCAAGCTGAGGATATCATTCATTTGAGTTAGGGATATCACTGATTCGAACTGATGATACCACTCTTTTATTGTGAGAGTGTAATATCACCTATTCGCATTGGTGATATCACTGAGTCAATTTTGCCATGTGTTACATAACTTACTCCGAAACGTGAATTAAATTCAGCATTTAATGTGCTAATCCTGTAAAGAAAAATTGGATACACTGTGGTCAGGACCACTTTTCGGCATAGGTTAAAAGCGTTTCTGACATTATTGAATGGTTGTCATGTTATTTATGTTATTCATGTTAAACATATTGTTTATGTCGATAATAGAAAATGTATTTAATTGAAATAAAATAATATATGTACATTTGGTTTACCTTCGCTGAAATGAATGCTGTCACATACGTGTGAAGCTGCACAGTAAAGTTATTCAGATTTATAAGTACATGTTTCAGCAAATTCAAGCCATAGACGAGCACATTTTTGTCTAGGTTGGGTAGGTTAATGTCAATTTATTTAATTGATATTATCCCTTACCGAAATAATAATGTTGCAGCAACGTTGCTGCAATGTTGCAGCAATATGAATTTGTCGCCAGAACAGAGTTGTTTTGAAAGTATATACTGTTGCCACTAGTGGCAACATCTCTGGTGACATTCTTGCAACATAGAACATGTTGTAATAGTTATGGCGACATTGGGACAATAAAGGATGTTGCCACAAAAACATGTTGGCAACATGAATGAAAACATATATATATCGCCACAACAAGAGTTAGTTGCAACATTGTTTCATTCATGTTGCCGTATATCATATATTAGTTTTTATGGTCCAGTTTGTAGGAAAAATCTGTTTTGATAAAACAAGCATTTTTGCAACTGTGATGTTTCTGATCTTACTACTAAGGATTTAATGAAAATAACTAACAATACACACTTTCCAACGTAAACTCGTTTCATATGAAGTTTCACTTTCCAATTTTGATTACATAACTGGTCTTCATACCGATCTACAAAGACGACATTAGTCTCTTTGCAGTACTTCACCGTATTAAAAATCAAATCGGAACTTCTGACGAATCAAACCATATCCCCTAATTAAAAGAAGACATCCGTTAAGCCAGAACCAAGTTGATAATATTGAATTTTCAATTCGTTTATTGTTTACTCTGTACATTACAGTAAGCGTAACTTGGTTATCGTTATTACTGACAATAGCGGCAGACGTACATCTAAACTCTGGCCCAACTTCGTCATCAAATTCCAGTTTGACATCTCAGTCCTCCTCTGCGATCGATTCACTAGACCTACCAAGACATTTGTCTTTCGTCCACTATAATGTTCAAAGTTTTTCACAAAACTCGATGATTTACGGACAGAGCTAAGCAAATATGACATACCAGCCTTTTCTAAAACTTGGCTTAACCAGTCGTTATTAACTACAGATCTTACGTTTGATTCATTCTCAGACCCTGAGAGGAAAGATCGCAATGGCGATAGTCATGGTGGTATTGAATGTACTTGGGTAAAAATCTTTATGAAACATAAACATATTATTTTCGGATTGTTTTACAGACCGCCAAATGCAGATAACATTCATAATTCCATTATTGAAAATTCCATTCACCTTGCAGTGAAAACAAATATTAATGACATACTGACTTCAACTTGAATACTAATAATGCTAACTCACGTCGTCAAATAACGTCTCTCTGTGAACAATTCTCACTATACCAATGCATAAACGAACCAACTCATTTCACGGAAAATTCAACTTCAACAATCGACATTATTTTGGTTTATAACAGAAACAATGTATTAATAAGCGGTGTAGGTGAAAAGGTTTTACAACAGGATGTTCGCTATCACTGTCCCATATATTAACTTCAAAAAGAATGTTATCAAATCATTTTCCAGGTATATTTGGAGTTATGACATGGGTGATTATGATACTTTGAGACAATATGTTTTATGATAACTGTATAAAGGAACACACACATACAAAATAACAGAACGTATAATACATATAGCAAAACAATGCATTGTAAACAAGCTCGTGCGAATCTTGCCTAACGATCTTCCGTGGATAACCTCATCTATTAAATTCCTGATAAGAAAACGTAAAAGAGCATATCGGAAAGCTAAACAAACATATACGTTAGCAGCTCTGTGGGTTAAGTTTCGTAAACTTAGAAATGAGACAGTTGACCTTTACAGAGACATCGGTTGGTAAACTCTTGGAAACAGGCGCCGTAAACACAACTCATCATATTTTATAAAATGGTAAACCATTTAACCCCAACTGTTCTCTCTGATTTGGTTCCTACTTCTGTCGGTACCATCTTAAGATACAACCTACGAAATGCCATGAACATTCAAACTATTAAGGCCAATGCAAACTATCACTACGACTCTTTTTTCCCCTTGTCATTTGTGAATTTGAATAACTTACCTGAAGACTCACGTCTGGCCAAAACAATGTTTTCTTTCAAAAACTCACTTAATCGTGATTGTAACAACATTCCATTACACTACTACTTCGGACAATGAAACCTACAAATACTGCACACTTTTGCAGTACCCGCAACAATGACCTGTTTTCAATAAACATGGTCGATTTGCCATTGTGTACCTGTGGGCTCGTAGAATACGCTGAACATTTCTTTTTTAACTGCTATAAGTACACCGATATAAGACATGTATTGCTAAATTCAATTCCCCGTCTACCAAACACTACGCTGAAAACACTTCTCTTTGAAGATCAAAATGTATTCTACGGCACAAACATTATTATCTTCAGCGCGGTACATAAATATATAAAAAAAAAAACTCAATACGATGTATCTAATAGTTCGGTTCATTCGTTCTGTTGTTGTATTCCCAAAGTTTAAGCACTCATTCCATGTGTCAATCCCCAATTACCCCCATTTCAAGCTACGATTATAAAATGACAACTGAATTGTATTCTCTTTTAGTCGATTTAACATTTCAAGTCGTTATTTTTTCTTTCGTTTTGTATGCCTTATTACTCTACTATCTTATGTTTCTTTCGCTTAATTGAACAAGTTATTCTGGAATATGTATCAACTATTTTTGTTAGCACTATTCATTGCTCATATACACTTTCAGAATTTCTATTACAAACATATCAAATTACTGCTGTCTTCAATTGTGTACAATTATTATCATGCCTAGGAGAAGAACATCATAAGTATTTTATTTTTATTGTGTACAAATATTATGTTGTAAAACATGTGAAATAAAATATGTTTAAAACAAAACAAGCATATATTTACGGCAGTGTTTAAACGAGTATCCTGGATATTAAGGTTACTCTCACTTTGGGGCAACTTTAAATAACATAAATAATGCTTTATAAACGTATTGTCGTATTCATGCCGGATTCATGTCGCAAAAGGACGGTTAATATACATAGCTAGAAATATGTAGCGTACGTGTAACCGGCTGTACTGTTTTCCAACATCAAGGCTGGAAGACCATGGACGTTTGGACTCGATAATATATATTGGTCATTGAAGATCGGACATTTAAAATAAGAAAGGGGATATAAACTTTTCCCAAAACAAATTAAAAAAATGAAATATCGCCATTTTGACAACGCCAATCCAATCTATATTAGAAGGGTTAGTTCAAGCTGGTTGCCGGGAAAAGCTATAAAGTTCATTTATTCGCGTGTAATTTCTGCTCTGTTACTATTATAGACATGTACAATGATAAAATAAATAAATATATAAAACGCGAGTGATACATGGATGCAGTTCAAAGTCAATAAAAAACAACGTTTTTTGCTTTGCTGAAAAGAAAACTGGACATTTTTACAATTGCGCATGCTCTTATAGATTGATTTAAATGATCAGTCTTGATTATTTTTGACGATCGATTGTTAACGCTGTCTTAACAAGAAACCTGCAGCTGAGCTGAGTCAAAAAATATTGTTTATCATGCAAACAATTAAACGAAATCATTATAAATTAGCAAAATACATTTAAACAGTGGATGTAGAAATCTTCTGACAGTTTGGCAGTGGCTGTCTGATACAATAACATGTACATTTGTTTACACATATTTCATTCGGAATGAATCGGATTTGTCTGGAAATTTCGGACTTCGGACAATATGAAAGACAAGAACACGGTTGCACAAATCATAACGTCTTCGGGAATGCCCGTTAAATTATACATAAAACATGTATAATTTAACGGGCATTCCCGAAGACGTTATATATATTTTACAAAATCCCCACTAGAGTAGAATATGTTTTATGTTATTAGACTGGTTTATGTTGCTACTATCAATTAATGTAATTGCTATTTGTTTGTTTTCCAAGTCTTACCAGGTCGTATTTTTTCGTAATTTTCCGTCAAAATAGCGGAAATAGATATTCGACCCTTTTGTAACAATCGGAACCAATCGGAACTCTTCGCCAATTTCCGTACTCGGGAATAGTGGCTCGGAGAGTACTGGGTGCCGCTCAATGGTTTTTGGAAGCAAAATGATGAATTTGGTTCGGTTTTCGATTGTAGCTCTCCGCAAAATAGTGCTCTTTTATATAATGTTGTATTGATGAAAATATTGCAGATTTGTGAGTGATTTTATCAATGTCTTGATATTTTATTGCTATGACCGATAAATTATACTTTTTAACAAAATAAATCCCCAAATATGTGTAGTTGAAATGAAGACGAACAGCTCCGTCGTTCGGTCCCAAACAGTTCGTTCCATATAATGACTGATAGTTTGGAAGCATTTGTTGAGTTTGAGGAAGAGACATTGTAATTATGATTATATCATATTATGGGAGTGATTGTTTACTGTTTTGTCAGTCTAGAGTGATATGTCAGCTGCATGCATATACATGATATATGAACTTGATATTGTATCAGTAAATCAATTAATAAAACTCTAAACACAGAAAGATATGACTCATGAAGTCCATACTGACGTCCATGGTACTTGATGTATTGTTAAATTACGCTTATATGGTCTGGAAGTATATATTTTTTCTCCAATCCACAGACATTAGGGTACACCTTTGACATGAGGGTTAGTTTATTTCAAGATATAGATCTTATACATATATCATCTAGTGAAAACATTCCAGATATCATATATTTAATATAAACAATATGAAAATAGTTTATTTAACACTATTACTATGTGATCAATGATTACATCAAATGTATTTATTTTATAAGGGCTTCTAAAAGCATCAAAGATTTTTAAAATGTTTAAATTTCAATCGGAGGCTCTAGTGTGTTTTACAAAAGATGGTTTACAGGAGGAATAACTTTTATTAATGACATTTTAGACAAAAATGGAAATCTTTATTCATACATAGAATTGAATGAACACTATAATATGCAGTCCAATTTTCTTGAATATGAAGGTATTATAACTGCTGTCAGGAATTATTTGGCAAACCTGAATATTGTGCATCTGTAACAGCCAAACCCTATTCGTCCACTAATCATATCCTTAATTCTACAAAATGAGAAAGGCTGTCGAAACATATATGACATCATGATTAGAAATAATATCCCAAAGCATTAAGTAAATGGAAAAATGAAGTAGTTTAAGTGTTCCAAACTTTGAATTTGAAAGATTATATGCCTTACCTTATAAAATAACAAAAGATCCTAAGTTACCTTGGTTCAATTTAGAATCAACCATAGAATACTTGGAACAAAATACCTTTTATCAAAAATGAATATTATTACGGTAATAACGATATGTGCAGCTTTTGCAAAAATACACTGAAACTATCCAACATCATTCTGTTTTGGAACTGTGGAACACAGTAAAAGAATTCTGGTCAAAACTTCAAACTTATCTTACAGAAAAATGCCATACAGCATTCGTAACTTTAACAGAAACAGATATTTTTATTTGGAAATAGTAAATTTAATACTGTTTTGAGCAAAATCATCATGCAAGCAAAACTTTACATTTATCGAAACAAGATGCAACGTCAAATACCACAGCTTAACCTTTTTAAAACGTATATAATATCTTTGTACAAAGTTGAGAAACTAATCGCATATAAAAACTTAAAAATGAATAAGTTTGAAACCATGTGGAGTCAATACCTTGCTATCTGTGGAACTGGAGTATAGAGATCATTTACTTAGTTGATTTTTCCAGTATCAAACTGTAGCAAATAAACTTAATGTTTTCATTCTGGGACATGCAAAGCTCAGCTTACTAATTAGAAATATTATACCCTTGCTTATAAGTTATATCTTGATCTTCCTTAATCAACCTTGTTGTTGTTTTTTATAGAAAAAATAATAATTTTGGAAGTTGTGTATATTAATCCTTTAAAACTATCCTAAAACATTGTCCTTTGGTAATGGATTTATATACAGATTTATTACACAGTACGGGTTATTGTTTTTTTTCCTTTCCAAAAACAAAATATGAGAAAAAATCAGTGTAGCATGAAACAATGTTTATTTTTGATACTATAACATTAAAATTATCTGTGTAAAGCAAGTCTGTATGTATTGACAATGTGGGTTTTACACTTGGTTTTGAAACAAAAAATATTCTTTAGGGCTGGCATGGCGCAGTCGGTAGCGCGGCGGATTTGTAACCGGAGGCCCCGGGTTCAATCGTCCGTGGCGCCACTGAGTTTCGTCGGTGTGTTCTTGACCAAGAAACTTTCCCTTAGCCTCGTCCGTCGGATGGGGACATAAACCGGGCAGTACCGTCTATCCTCCGAGCACGTTAAAGAACCATAGGAATCTATTTGATAATAAGAGTAGGGCACGGTTTCCGGATTCCTATGTATCCTTCCCCTCTCTCTGGGGCAGCTCTAAATAACCTATACTGTGTTGATGAGCCGTTAAACAACATTCGTTTCAATTCATTTCATACATTTATTATTGTTTTTTTCCCCCATAACCTAGCACTAGTCCTTCACAATAAGACTTTGCATTTTGTATACCATATTTCACATTTTTTTATTTTTTAACTTTTTTTTTATTTTGCCTAAATGCGATCAGTAGTCAATATGAAAAAATAAAGATCACAATAATGAAGATTTAACGTGAAAAAAGCTACTGTATGATATCTAAAAATGGATATATATTTACATAATTGTTATAAACTTCCATTCTTGGCATTGATCTCAGCTCTCTGAAGCGCCCAGTGAAACGACGGAGCTATTATTTTTCAACATTTCAATTAAAGACACACCCGGTTAAAATGAGATAATAAATATAATAACAGTCGTGAAAGAAAAGAATGTAGTTAGAAGAGTTTATGGATGTGTAAACGTCTTGAAAACTGGTCGACATCACATGTTAGGTTTCATCCTGCGCTAAAACGACCACTCGTTAGTCTCTGTTTGGCTACCAAGATTTAAAGGGCAAAGGTCATAGCAAAAAGAGAAGAATATGGACAAAAGAGGGCCTCACGGAAGATTTTTGTAAATATATGGTAAACATATTTAAAAAATACCTATTTAGGGCTGTACAAATCCTATAGCCCGACGCCCGGGACTAGTCCAAAACCAAAGTCGGGCGTGTCACTTTTTCAAAGATTTCAGTCCCGGACTAGTCCAATTTTAAAAAAAGAGAAAGTCGAGCGTGTCACTGTTTGAAAGATTTCAGTCCCAGATTTGTCCAATTAACAATGTTCAATATGTAATGATTCTTACTGTTGCTACTGTTTCACCCAATGGCAGTCTACAATCTATACCACTGAAACATGTATACATTAATTGTCTGAAGAGTAAATAAGGATTGTTTCATTTACTGTGTATATTGAATTGTGTGCAAATCCGTTAAAATAAGATGCAGTTTTAACATATTGACTTGAGAAATCGAAAGAATTCAGGACTTGTGTCCATTTTTTGGGACTAGTGACAATTTTTTTGGGACTAGTCACTTTTGACAGGGTGACTAGTCCCGGACGAGTGGCTAAAAAATGTATTTGTACAGCCCTGCCTATTATTGTAGCAAAATAACATTGTTTTTCATTTTAAGACCAAAGGGTAATATAATAGGGCCTTAAAGATGGTGAATTGAAAAGAGGGCCTCAGGGAAGATAATTTTACTAACTGGACCACTGTCTTCTAAGAGCATTCAATGCATTACAATATTAGGTAAAATATTTTATAAAAGGCTCATTATGGCAAAACCAAAAGAGGAAAACGGCTTTCAAAGAAGAAAAGGGGGCCTCATGATAGATTTTATTGCTAAATGGGCCATTGTCTTGTAATAGCTTCTTTTCCTCATGGTCGTTTCCAGACATGCTGTAACTTATGATATTCGATTGTTTAAATTGAATTTGATTACATTGAATTAAATTCAAAATTTAGAAATACTTAAAGAAATGCTTAATCCAGCTCTTTTTCCAAACAAATTTTTACTCCCACCAGGATTTGAACCTGGGTCTTCTACCCTCAAAGGGTAGATGTGTTTACCGATTACACCATAGAAGTGGTACATGTTTGTACTGAGAGCAAATGAACTAAAAAATTAAACTGAACTTCCTAATTTCACAGCAAAGTAGTTAAACTAGATTTAGCCCTGGCAACAGGGATTCATTTTGAATTCCAAACAATTTGACCAGGGATCAACAAAGTCAGTGTCACATATTGCAAATACAAGTTAAGGCAAAACTAACTGATGATAACACCATTTTAACCGATAATTTTGATCGGCAACTGGCTACTAATGACAACCCTGGCGCCTATTTGTTGTGCTTATAATATAAAGCAAATATAAATATGTGTCTAATAAATACATAATTTTATATATGCAATTAATATAACATTTAAGCATGAAATGATTTAGATGTGAGCTGGCTGATGGGAGTCATTTGACGGATAGCTGGCAACATCTGTAAGATGAGGGTCATCAACATGAACCTGGTGGTTCAGTTAATCGGTTGGCTGGTTGTTTGAATGATTTACGTCATTTTTAGCACATGTTAGGCCATATATAATGATCGATATCATCCATGGTGGGGGCACACCACTTTTTCCTGGGTAGAAATAGTAGTGTATACCTTCTGCCCATCTGAAAGGACACGCTTTCTTATTTATTCCAACTTGCAGTGAGAGAGTCGAGGTTTCAAACAATCCAAGCCACGGATGCAGTAAATCGGAATCGACCTTCTCAGCACATTAAACATTTAGGGCACTGCTCCCCGATTCAGATGTAACCCTTCTTAATTTTTTTGGGCCCAGTAACTTCTAGGTATGGTTATATAAAATGTGTAACCTGTTGCTATAAATACTAAAATAATTTCCTCTGCTTTAACAAGGGCTTGCAACCTTCTACTAGATACGTATCATACGATGTATATGTAGGCAGCATTAAAAAAATTAATGACTGTCCCGTTCATTTGTTTTGTACAATTTAAACAGAATAATTTGGTGCAAACAGTATATATAAACCATCACGGGTCTCTTTCAGCGTAAATCCACGTATATAAATGATGTCACGGTCTCTTTCAGCATAAATCCAAGTATATAAATGACGTCACCGTCTCTTTCAGCATAAATCCACTTAATAAATGACGTCACCGTCTCTTTCAGCGTAAATCCACGCATATAAATGACGTCACCGTTTCTTTCAGCGTAAATCAACATATAAATGATGTCATCGTCTCTTCCAGTGGAAATCCACATATAATAACTTCACTTTTAATTTCAGGTTGAATTTGCATATAATAACTTCACTGTTTAATATTTCCAGGGTAAATTCGCCGCATATATATATATTAACTTCAGTGTTAATTTCAGGGTAAAAATTTGCATACATGTATATAGTAACTTCAGTGTTAATTTGAGGTGAATTCAGGGACTTCTCTGTTAATTTCAGGATAAATTTGCATATATAGTAACTTCAATTTTAGAAAAAAATGGAAAAGAAAAATATAAGAACGCTTTTAAATGCATGGGTTGACTAGTTACTAGATAGAATTATGAAATGAATGTTTTACTGCATTTTTTCTCAATTTTAAAAAAACCACGCTTGCGACGGTATGGGTTATGTTCCTAAAATATATAAAAAAACACATATATAAATAACGTTGCTGATCCTTCAGTGTAAATCCACATAACAACGTCACTGTCGCTTTTAGAGTAAAATCCGCATGTTTAACATCTTCACTGTCAATTTCCGGATAAATCCATACGTATAAATAATTTCACTGTCTCTTTTTGTGTAAATCCCACTAAATAAACAATTTCAACATCCCTTTTAGTATCAAGTCGCATTGATAAACCATGTCACTGTCTCTTTCAGCGTAATTCCGTCTGTACAAATGATTTCACCATCACTGACTTTCAGTGTTAATCCCCACATATTATTAATAACTTCACTGTCACTTTCTATGTTAATCCACATGTATAAATAACTTCTACTTTTTTATTTTCAGTTTTAAATCTATGTATTTAAATATATCAATATAACATTAAGACCTGTTTAAGGAATTTTCACAGACATATTCTAACTATCTGGGTTCTACCGGTATTAACCACGGGTGGGGTGTTCATGGTGGCGTTCCTTGTTGTTCCAGGCAGTGTTCCCTTTATTGCGCGTTTTGTTTTCCCATATCCCCATGCCACTAAAGCAAGTCTCCACTCCTCAAATGACGACTCTACCAGGGGTGTCATTAAGAGGCGGGAGGCGGGGATTTCTCCCTGCTACTTTGACAGGTCTACCTGGCTACTATGAATACTTTTACTAGTGTTTCATACAAGTATCAATAAAAACACCCGGCTATTCTGCTCTGGGTGCCGCTTACTTATAAAGGTAATGACACCCCTGCTCTACCCTGCCCTGTATATATTGGTGGGGCGTATGATCAGATCATTGATACCATGATCATGATGCCCATGGGCCATGGCATGTGCTCGCACTTTATCGATCTATCTATCTATCTATCTATCTTCCTTTAATGCCAAACCCCTGCTGGGGACCTAGGCATGCATCGTCATACCGACAAAGACTGTTAGTATTTTAAAAATATATATAAAAGAAATTTAAGAAAAACATTGAAGTTCTTGGATGTAAGGTTTAAAAATAAAAACAAACATTGAATTTATGGTGAGATATGTTCAATTCTGCTGACTGCAGAATTGAACTGTTCTATATTGGGTAATATAGGGATGTCAGGAGCTAATGAATTCCAGTGGAAGACTGTTCTGGGGAAAAAGGAGAATTTGTAGTAGTCAGCGGTTGCGTCAATTAATTTGAAAGCAAGCGAGTGTGAATGTCGGGATTGTCTGTTCGTCAGTGTCATGTAGTCTTCTAGAGGGATAGCTACCAGGTCATTTGTGATCTTGTAACATAGTGAGAGTCGACTGTCGACACGTCTTTGGTCTAGTCTTCTCCACTGTAGGGACTGGAGCATCTCAGTGACACTACTGGTCCGTCTGTAGTCGTGTTTTGCCCAGCGTGCTGCCCGGCCTCGATCTGGTTTATGGCAGTCTCAGTATGAGGTGACCAGATACTTGAGCAGTACTCCAGCTGAGGGCGGACAAGAGTTTTATAGGCCATGGACTTTAGATCTTCAGAATGTTACTTTGTACCTTGATGTTTCTCCTAAAAAATCCTAATGTTTGATTTGCTTTTTTGGTGATGTTGTTGATGTGTGTGTTCCATTGTAAGTCCTCTGCAATAGTGAGGCCTAAGTATTTTGCAGAGGAGGTAGACTCAAGTTTAGTGTTATGTAAGTAATAGGTTGTGTCGATGTGTTTCTTTAACCTTGTGATGTGTATAACTTGACATTTTGACGGGTTAAACTCCATGTCCCACTGTTTTTCCCACTGTTCAAGAGTGCATAAGTCTGTCTGTAGTGTTTGTGATTGTTTTTCTTGAGTGATTGCAAGGTATATGGCAGTGTCATCTGCAAATAACCGGACCCGAGAGTTTATCTGGGAGGGATGATCATTTATATATGCAAGAAACAATAGGGGGCCTAGTACGGATCCTTAGGGCACTCCAGATGAGACAGATATGCTTGATGACTGGGATCCGTTAACAACTACACACTGTGTGCGGTTGTTGAGAAATGACCTGATCCACGTTAGGGTGGTCCCTCTTATTCCATATTGGGACAGTTTGAGAAGCAGTTTCTCATGGTTGACTTTATCAAATGCTTTGCTGAAGTCAAGTAGTATAAGGTCTACTTGCTTCTTGGAGGTCACTGATTTGTACAGTTCATCCACAAGCATTGTTAGCTGCGTTTCACAAGACCTTTTTTCTCTAAAGCCATGTTGGAGATCATAGAAGATTCCAATATTAGTGAAATGTTTTGTAATGGAGGAGGCGATAACATGTTCAAGGGTTTTACATAGAATACAGGTAAGGGATATTGGACGGTAGTTTGCAGCATTGGACGTATCGCCTTTTTTATATGCCGGGGCTACATTGGCAGTTTTCCATATTAAGGGTAATTCTCCAGTTTTAACAGATTTTTGGAAAATCTTCTGTATGATTGGAGAAATCTCTTTGGCGAGATTTTTCAGTAAGATCGGTCTTATTTGGTCTGGGCCTGCAGCTTTATGAGGGTTTAGGTTTATTAACAATTTTTCTATACCCTTTGTTGCTATCTCTATGTCAGGCATTTTTTTTTGTGCCTTACATTCCTGAGGGGAGTTGAGACCTTGATCGCTTAGATTCTGGAGCTTCATATTACAGAGAGATTTCAGGGACAGTGGTGACCTTTGGCTAAATACTGACTGAAACTGTTCATTCAGTATTGTCGCCTTCTTAGTATCATCGGGGTAGCAGATGTTGTCCTTTTTTAGAGGAGCTACACTGGCAGAGTCTTGTTTTGAATGTTTAAGTAATGTATACAGTTTTTTAGTGTTGGGTTTATTAGGTATAGTGGAATTTTGTGGATTGTTTTCTTGATTTTGGTTTACATTAAGTATCAAGGAGTTACCAGATTCCGATAGATTAACAAACAAACGTAATTTCCAAATTTATTAAGTTGTCCTATTCCTCCGAAACCTCGGTAAACATAAACTTCAATACAATAGACATCACAGCGTAGAAAAAGTTTCATTCATTTAACTGTCAAATATTCATCAACAATCAAAACAAATATGGCGGTGAAATCCTATCCAATAGCAAGCGTCACATGATTCCGATAGGTAGCGTCATCACACTATTGCGTCATCACACGCTCGCCAAAATCATAAAATAAGTTACGGTGGCCAATTTCAGCCATTACGCACACTGAAGAATGTTATACACAAATCATATGAAGACAGATAACTCTAAATTAACGTTTATTTAACTATAATTGCAGTCATTCAAATATTTAGATAATACAAAAAATGTGATTGGTTAAAAGACGATCACATGATCAATCTAAGCTACGTTCATTTTCCAATGAACTGTACGAAGAACTACTTTCATCCGCCATTCATAGAATACGCGAGCTGCGTAACAATATAGTTCGGATTTACAGGGGCGTATTTAGGAGAGGGATATCAAAATAATTGGATAAAGAGTTTAAAACCGTGGATTGCAATTATAAGGGTTTAGTGTCATTTTTGTGCGTTCATTGGGGTATGAACTGTTAATTGTCGCAACACATAGCGTACATATTGCCCTCGGGCATTATGCGCTTTGTGCTTAGACAACTAACAGTTCATAAAAACGACACTAAACCCTTCAATCATTTAATGCTGATCACAGCATGGACATCTAAATGAGGTGTCCTTCCGTACAACCCTGACACTGGTACAATATTTGAGATGAGTCCAGTGATAACATATTTCAGACTGGATGGTCCTCCTTTACAGCTTGGTATGCTCTAGTGAGAGCAGATGGTGAATAAGCTCTTCTGTTACCATATGAAGTAAGACCTATCAGCTGTAAATACAAGAAATACCATTCAACCTAGAAAAAAACACAATTTCAATTAGTGACTACAAAATAACATAATGGCTCTAATTGGCTTCCGCAGAAAAAAAAATTGGTTGGCATTTTTTCCACCGTACACCGTTACTATTTTTAGACTTGACATAATTTGAAGGCAGAGATAGCGTCTGTGGATACACAAATGTTAAATGCGTTATTTTATCGTTTTAAGTGCTATAATAAAATGACTTAGTGGAAATACATAGAAATTATTTATCAACATATTAAGTGACGTTTACTTACTTTATTCGAAGCATTTTCTTGAAATTGTTGTAGAAACAAAGCGACCGAAAGTTTTATGATCTGTTTACATCCGTGTTAATTTTGACGTCACATAATGACGTTACGCTCGCGATATAACAAAACCTATCGGAATAATGTGTCTATCGGAATCAGGTTACTGGAGGATATGTCTTCTAGATATTTTTGGTAAGCTTGTTTAGTTTGTATGCGTGTGATGTTTTTTTGTGTTTAGATAGTTTTCCCTATCCTTGGATTTCTTTGTTTTGGCCTGTTTTTTGTACTGTCTATCTCTCTTTCTGTACAACCTAGTGAGTGTTGAGTTAATCCAAGGAAATTTATCTTTAGTTCTTGCAGTTTTTGTTGGGACATATTTACCATAAGCTGCTTGTAATGCATCAGTGAAGTGGCTCCATAGGTCTTCAACAGTGTACGTGTTGTATGCATTGGATTTTAACCTGTCCTGATGATATTGTTGCATCAGTACTTTGATCCGTTCCCAGTCAGCCTTTTTATACAAAGAAATTGTCCTGGGCTTTTGTTTATTTATCCTTGGGGCCACGTTTATATGTATCTGTATAGTGTCATGATCGCTGAGACCTGGTATGACATTTGATCTGTTGACAAGTGTAGGATTATTTGTGAGGAAGAGATCTAATACATGTTTGTCTCTTTATTTAGTTATATATGAAGAACTTAGAAGAGGTGAAACTCTTATAAATTAAGAAGCGCCCACGTTTAACGGGAATCACCATATTGCTTACCTTAGTATGAATACATTATTATATCAGGAATCTCTATGAATACTCCCTGATAAAACAAATAAATATGTACCGCATGTTCGGAACTTGACAGCAGTCGCCATTTTGTTTATCTTATAATTGAAGAGGTCGCTACTGCAGAGTTGTCGTTTCTTGAAAATAGTTCAAAATGGCGTCGAGTACTCTCCGAGTCGGAATCCCGAGTGACGGAATCCGACGAGGCAGTTCCGATTGAATCGGAACTGCCTCGTCGGATTCCGTCACTCGGGAATTACCGAGTACGGAAATTGGCGAATAGTTCCGATCGCCTTTTGCAACACACTTGTATCGTCGTATAATTTGTTTCGTTCAAAAGGTGTCATTACCAGGCTCTGGCGTGCTCTGACGTGCTCTGACGTGACGTGCTCTGACGTGCTCTGACATGCTCTGACGTGACGTGCTCTGACGTGCCGTAGAGAACTTTTTCATGACGCGCCGGGAAAACGTTAATTAGCACAATTTTTCATTAATACGTGTCTCTGCATAATCTATGTTAAAGACATTTTCTATAGTTTTTTCTGCATAACAGATTTTCTTTAAACTTTGTGTACAGTAAGTCTGTTATATATATAGACAGAAAAGGCAAAAATAATGGTAGTTCACCATGATTGTTAAAATTTTAAAAAATAATTTGTAATGCCTTAGTCATGTCAATCTGTCCAAAAGGTTGAACAAGTCCATGAAATAGCTAAATAAGACATTTTTGAAGTCTAACCATTTATTCATTGGTCCCAATTCTGCTAAAATTGTATTAACGTAAAGAACATTTAATTACAATAACATTTAAAGCTCATCTTTATGTAAAACCTATATTTGTTTACAAAAGCTGTTGAGACCATTACCACAATTTACTGCGTCGCGAGGTGTAACGCAGTGACACATGCGTACTTTTTCATATTGCAAAGTGCCCGGTGCTTTATTACTTTTGAGATTATGGTAACGAAAACTCTTATTAAATTATCAAAAAAAAACAAATATCGCATGGTGTGGCGCTTTTCATATTACCTGAACTTCTAGTTATATGCCCGTAACAATCATCACTACGTCACAAAGTGTTCTGTTATCTGCCATAAATAAACTGTTCCGTTATACCAAATATCAGAACACTTTGTGACGTAGATACTATATTACATGTACCAAGCGATAAAACAGTTATACTAGAATATACAACTTGGTGTTACACGTATATATCATGAAAATATCTCGGCTTACCCCTCGATATATTTCATGATATATGCTCGTAACACCTTGTTGGACATTCTATAACTAATACACATGGTTCATTATTTCGTGTAATAAAACATAAAACAGCCAAAATCTGAGAAAAATTTTTTCATGTGAAAATTTGAAAACTTGAATGAATAAAAGGTATTTTCTTTGTAAGTTAATAGTTTTGGTTGATTTATCTACATTTATTTTGTTCTTAAATGTTGTTTGTTTAGTTAGATAATCATTTTGCCATGTGGCGTTTTTTCTGGAGTATTTTTCCAAATGGCAGAATGCGTGAATATCTTAAATAATTAAAACGTTTAAGTACAAATCTACTAGACGTGAACGAATTGCTAAAAAAAAACAGGAATTTATTTAAATATACGCATTCTGGGTCAGTCTGTTGAAGATTGGGATGAAGTTAATTAATCTAGGTAGTGAAATCAGATTAAATGTTCGTTCAAAGGAGCTTTCGAAATTACAAGGGGTTAAAGACAATTAAATAAGACTTTAGTCCTCACCTTTCCTAAACAAAACGCAGAAACACTTGCTTTTATACTCCCACAAACGAAGTCTGAGAGTGGGTATACTGGAGTCACCATGGCGGGCGGTCTGTGGGTCAGTCGGTTGGTTTGTCGTCATTTGGTCGGTCATTTAGTCGGTCATTCGGTCGGTATAGTCATATATACATGATCATTTTCAAGTGTAGATGATTCAAAACACTGTATTAAGTATAAACAATTGTTGTGTTGTGAACGACTGTTTGGTTTGACAATACCAGTATTGACCTGTCCTGACCCCAATGGAGTGTCAAGACTTTTATTGCAGCGATAAAAAGCATCTAGTGGTAAGCTGTCATCTAGATGTAGCCGGCTTGCCTCTAAACTACATATTGAGCATGTAAAATAAGGTGGGGATCCAAATTCTCCAGGCTATATTTACAATCAAATATATATACAAGGATTTCCCGGACGCAATATTCTGCATCATGTATGCGAAAAATCTGTTCCTGGACGCATGAAAGAAAACCTGAGCGTCCAAGTGGACGTACAAAACAAATTCTTTATAATGCATCTCCGCATGTCCTACCAGAAATATAGCATCAATTATCGATTCCAATAGGTCATAAATGTATAATTGTCACGTAAAATGGCATTATTGCAACGAAAATCGATCCTGATCAACAGACGCATTGAATGGATTTAAGGTAAAACCCGTACCGCAAGCGTTTCATATTCAATATTCACCGACGTTTCGTACTTTCCTATCACACTTTTCCGATTTATCTCCGATTTCTTTTCTTTCTATTGGGAATGTTTGTCTAACATTTGGGTAAAAAAGCTTTTTGGCATGAATATTACCGAATATGGCTTATAAAACTGTCGGCCCAAACAAACACAGACCGTTTATAGTGTGAACAATATACACACAGAATATTGATATTTTAAATGGTGTTGTAGCATGATCGGTGACATTTCCTTTTATGAATGCAGAGCATTAAATCGTTTAATTTAGGGTAACTAAAGGGGCGTGGCTATACTGTACTACAACTACCGGATATTGGAATTTAGAGTTCGGTCACTATGACGTCACAGTGTTACTAAGTACACCATGCTACAAAAAAGATAGAGTCTGTGTCAGCTCGTTGGTTATTTACACACCTTGATGGGCTACGCCCATCTCGGTGTTTAAATAAGCCAACTCGCTGAGACCAGACTCTATCTATTACTTTAACTAGTTCATGATTAAAAGTTGGTTTATTTTATGACAAAGTCGTATGTATTTCAGTTGTATGCAACACAACAAATTTAGTTATCTCACTTGGACCCTCAGTTTGATGTGCTAGACCCTCAAACAATATTTAAGGGTCCAATGGACCCTTTAAATGTAACTGGGAGGAAAATCATTTGATACTTCCGGTTAAAAAACAGCATCTATATTTAATTTCAAATAAACTTCACTTTTCAGTATACGAAGTTACTGCACACTCACCGGGTGTACTTCAATGGAAAATGGCTATTAAATACATTGGCTGAAAATACACAGACAATACGACGATATTTATCTTGCACGCATTTATCATTAGCAACCTCCCTAGGCACATTTTTGTTGGTAATATAACAAGTTAACAACAGGTACATAATGTTAAATAAAAGTATATGTGTGGTTCCGGTTACATTGGGGAAAACATACGTTCGGTAGTGTAATGTATACCAGCAGGCGGGGCTTATTATGCGATTACCTATCTATCCAGTATACAGGCGGGGCTTATTATGTGATAACCTATCTATCCAGTATATTCAAAAAGTTCTGTATTAGAGACTGAGAAATAAACATGTAAACCAGCTGTCGTGTTTTCAATGATATTGCATTGGCCACGAGAATGAGATTATTAAAACAATGCAAAAAATAAATAATATATTATGAAAACAAGATCAAAGTGAAATAAAATACAACAAAACAAGTTAAAATTCTGGGACAGAAAGCCAAGTTTAACAACAAAGGAAAATAAAATTGTGTGATGTGTAGTCAAACAAAACAATATTCTTTAGAATAAAACAAAAATGGCTGCAAAACCTGAACTCACACCACCAGGAGCGTTCAAAAATAATAGGTGGAAATACAAACTTAGCCAAATCGTGGGAGAATTACTTAAAAAAATTGACTATTTTCTCAAAGCTTCGGCAATAATAAAAGAACAAAAACGGCCATTACTGTTACATATAGCATGTTCGGAAATTCAGGATATTTTTGAAACGTTATCCGATACAGGTACCACCTTACAAGAGGCTGCAGACAAGCTGACGACATATTTTGAGCCCAAAAAGAACATATCATTTGAGCGGCACAGCCAGTCAAAACAACACATTGATGAAACTGCAGATCAATACATCGTTCGGCTGACAAAATTAGCTTCTTCGTGCGAATTCAAAGAAATAGACGCAATGATTCGGGATCAAATTATCAATTCTTGTTGTTCAACTAAACTTCGAAAAAGGTTTTTAGAGCCAACAAATTTGACTCTAGACAAATGACAATCGATTGCTAGAACGCACGAGCTGTCAGACACACAAGCAAAACGTATTGAGGACTCAAACAATCCAATCACCAATTCAAATCAATCGAATGGCGACCACAAGGCGCAGGAAGTCAACCGGGTTCGACGAAAATGGCAACCACCAAAACCTAAGCCGAAGCCTCAGAAAAAATGGAATCAACGTGGACGTTCTACGGATCTACAACCACCCAGTCGGAGTTACAGCGAATCAACAGCAATCTGTTATCGTTGTGGTGACTCTGGTCATTACGGACGTTACTGTGTTAAAACAAAAGGAGTTACCTGTCGTGCATGCGCAAAGAAGGAACATTTCGCAAAAATGTGCAGAAGTCAAAATAAAACTAAATACTTTGGAATGTGCTGATGATGAGATTTTCACGATTAATAAAGGTAAGGACGATGCTATTATCAGCTTGCAAATTCAAAACAAATGGATTCCTGTGTTGACTGATTCGGGCGCATCTGTCAATGCTATTGATAGTCAAACATTTGATAAAATAAAGATCACAGAGAACCTTTTGTTGAAATTTTGAAAAAAATGATCCCTATGGTAGCCAGACTCCTATCAAAATTGTAGGGAAAACAAATCTCAATATTACTGTAAACAATACAACAACTAGAGTCGAATTTCAAGTCGTTCAAGATAAAGGCAAACCATGCAAGGCAGACACACTGCTACTGAGCTTGGTTTATTGCACATTGGGCTGATAAACTCAACTGGGGCTGACGGTTTGCATTCCAGTGATTATACTGAAAAGATAATAAGTTCATTTCAGGACAGATTTGAGGGCATAGGAAAATTGAAAGATTTTCAATTAAAGTTGCATATTGACAAAACTGTACTACCTGTTGCACAGCCAGTCCGAAAAGTTCCATTTAAAATGAGAGTACAGGTAGATAAGAAAATTGATGAACTTGAAAGATTGGACATAATAGAGAAAATTAAAGGCCCTACTTCCTTTAAATTTGGTACCAATCCCAAAAAAAAGATTCAGATGTTAGGATTTGTCTGGATATGCGTCAAGCAAATGAGGCAATTCAGAGGGAAAGGTTTCCCATGACAAATATAGAACACTTGAACAAATGTATGGATCATGTGTTTTCTCTCAACTCGATTTAAAGCAATCATTTGACCAGATTGAGTTGGAAAAAAGCTCGAGGTACATTACAACATTCAATTGCTACAAGGGTCTTTAGGTCTCACTATACAGTACACTTTTACTATGTTGGCCTATATGTATAAAGTTTACTGGGCCATTTCGAACCTAAAGTTTCCAAGCTAAAAGTCACTTATTTATGAAACACAGTCATTTGCCCTCACAAAAATGTACAAAATATGGTACGTTGACCAGGTGGGTTATTTTTTAATTGGAGTGGAGGCATCCTTTGCACTATTTTGGGCTTTTACTCCAGAGTTTGTACCAGAATTCCTACACTGCTTCAACCCCCATAAAACTGTCATATTCTGGTGTCAGTGTCGTCTAATAGCTGCACATCCAATGTCAGACTGTGTTCATCTCACCTGCAACAGCAATTACACTGAGGTGATATGAAAACGCAACACGGGAATTTCCGCTATATATTGTATGTACAATATGCTGCTTTTAATCGAATGGTACGTGGCTACGTAAGACCTTTACTTTTGGAAAAAATACTAAAACAACAAATAATACAGCAAATAGTATTCCTTCAAAGTTTCATTATTGACAGAGTACGCGTTTGGCGCAATCATGTGAGCAAACTTAGGATGCAACATTTTGCAAACTATTTACGTTAAATACAGTACTGGACTAGCTCAGTTTTTCAAAGAGCAACTTCAACATTTATGTAGTTCTTGTTACAAAGTGTAGTGTGAATAAAACGTCTACATCATCACAGTTGTGTCCTTTCTCTAATTAACTGCAACTTTTTTTTATACAAAACATCTTGGGATTTCTTTGGAATAGTATGTGCAATTAAGTGTGCAGTATATACAATATATAGCGGAAATTCCCGTGTTGCGTTTTCATATCACTTGAGTGTATATATACATATATCTGTCAGCAATTATTAAAAATATTTAAAACCGAACAACACACTACTACTTGTTATGGCGCAAGTTTTATCCTACCGTGGCTTTCAAGGGAGCTAACTGTATAGTGAGACAAGGTCTCACTATACAGTACACTTTTACTATGTTGGCCTATATGAATAAAGTCTACTGGGCCATTTCGAACCTAAAGTTTCCAAGCTAAAAGTCACTTATTTATGAAACACAGTCATTTGCTCTGTCACAGGATGACCTTAGTGGTTGGGCTAACTCAGGAAAGAATCAATGACGGTGAATGCCTTTACATAAGTTTAATGCAAATTTTAAAATATGTTTAATATATATACAATTATCTAAAAAAACAAGCGAATACACAAATGAACTATGAAAAGAATGTTCTCATGAACGTTTAAGACGTTCTTAGTATTGTTATAAATACTGAATGTCTAAGACACTAAAGTGTTGTTAAAGCTATAACAATGTTGATCTAGCGCGATAACTGTGATGCGCGAGAGCTCATGAAGATGATGATGCGCGAATTCAATGGATGATTGTCATCAAATGCCTTCTGTAAGGGTTGATGACGCGATGCAATGATAGTTAACCTCCACTGAGATTGTGAGTGATATTCCTCCAGTGAGGACTGGTAACGGGCCCACCTTGTGTCCCGGGGGTTGTCGTTAGTAATACCTGGCCATGCTGACGCAGGTACGGGGACCGTCTCCACCGCTCGTAAACGTTAATCGTGGAAGCTTAGCTCTACTCCTGGATATCCAAACCTAGATGGCTTACTCCAACCCTGGATGGCTTATATCCTGGATGGCTTAGGCACATGTTGCCTATGAATTTTGCCGTCCAATCTCTGTTCCATCAAAGTACTATCGATCATCCCGGCGAGAGCTAGAAGACAATGGGTTTTATAGCAAACATTACGCCCAAATCATTATTTCCCCCGTTCAGTCCGTGACAAACGTGGCTAAATCTGCAGTATTGAATCTACACGAGAGGCCTCTTATACAGTTTTGCCGTTTAAGGAAAATATACCTATACGTTTACATGCATTAGCACAAAACTAAACTTATGACACGGCCTCTCTGATGGCCACTTAAAATGTGCACGCGTTTACGTGTTACATGAATAGATCATGAATATTGTAAAATTGTTTCAACTCGAACAATAGATTTGGGTGTAACCGATAACTTACAAGAGCTATGTACGACCAGTACGCTCTACCCGTGACATTTTGTGACAACATCTCCCCACTTAAAGAAAGTGCTACACTTTTAAAATTCAACAAAATGATAATTAATATTTACACGTTAAGAAACTACGTTAAGTTGTCACAGGATGACCTTAGTGGTTGGGCTAACTCAGGAAAGAATCAATGACGGTGAATGCATTTACATATTATAGTTAGGTTATAACTGTAGTGGATGTTTTTCGGAAGACGGTCGTTGTACTGGCTGAAGGTTGCATCCCTCGGTAGTAATATTTATATACTCAATCGGAAAACATCCACTACAGTTATAACCTAACTATAATATGTAATTACAATTTCAACACTATTCTACAATTGTACACTACCCTGTCGTAACATATACTACTATTGTACAATACACTGCAATACATTATTGTATTAAACCGGTCATTATGTGCGGCGACTTAAATAGTCTGCCCCAATATTGTCCTTTCCTCGGATCGCTTTAATTTTCATCCGGTAAGGCTGCAGAGTCAGTGCCCACCTCATTAACCTACTGTTAGCTACCTTTGCTTTATTCATATAAGCTAACGGTTGGTGGTCAGTCTCCAAGACAAATTCCTTACCAAAACATATCGGTGGAATTTACTGACACCCCACACTACTGCAAGACACTCCCTTTCGATAACAGAGTAGTTACATTCCCGGGGTAATAGTTTCCGACTTGCGTAAGCCACGGGGAGACTACACCCATCTTGCTCTTGCAGTAGGACTGCACCCACCCCGATATCGGAGGCATCCGTTCTGAGGATAAACTCCTGGTCAAGTTCAGGTAATTTTAGTATTGGGGTTTTGAGCAGACTCCCCTTTAAAGAGACAAAAGCTCGCTCCTGGCTCCCCCCCCCCCCCCCCCCCCACCCCCAAGTTATCCTATTGGGTTGACCTTTCTTTGTCAAGTCTGACAAAGGTGCAGCTATAGCCGAAAAGTTTGGAATAAACTTCCTGTAAAACCCCGCCAACCCTAAAAATGACCTAACTTGTTTCTTTGTCTCGGGTCTTGGTGCTTCCTGAATTGCCTTAACCTTGTCGGGGTTGGGTTTCAATTTCTGGTCCCTCCCGACAACATGACCCAGACACTCTATATCTGCGTAACCTATGTGACACTTGCTAGGTTTTGCAGTCAGTTTAAACCGGCGTAGCCGTTCCAACAGATTACGTAGAGCCTTAATATGGTCTTCAAATGTTGTTGTAAACACCAGGATGTCATCTACAAAACTGTCTGTGTTGGACAAATCCTTCAGGACTTTCCTCATTAACCTACATAATGTTGCTGGGGCGTTTACGAGACCAAAGGGCATGACCTTGAACTTAAAAAGTCCTTGCGAAGTTTCGAAGGAGGTCATCTCTTTAGCTCGGTCTGAAAGTGGGACTGCCAATACCCTTTACTGAGGTCTAACTTGGAGAAATACGAATATCCCGCAAGTTTAGAGAATACCTCCTCAATATTAGGCATTGGCTCTGCATCAAAGATGGTACGTTTATTGAGCTGCCTAAAATCGATGCAGAATCGAATTGACCCATCTTTCTTCTTAATAAGTACGACTGGGGATGAAAATGGGGCGTTTGAAGGTTCGATGACACCCAATTTCAACATGTCTTTCACCTCCTCATCAACAATTGATCGGGAGTGAAATGGAATGGGATACCCCTTAATTATAATTGGTTCCCCTGATGTGAGTACAATATCATGTTGCACTCCATCTGTCTGCCCCGGGTTTTCGGACAAGACAACACTGAACTCCGAGAGTAAACTACCCATCTCTCGTTGCTGCTCTACATTAAGCATGCCCGATATGTCTACATCGGCTGCTGTCACCCTACCTACACTAGTGGGAAAATACATGGGACTAGTGTCCTCACTACTGTCTTCCTCACTATCCTCAATAACTGCAACATTAACTACGGTTAACACCCCTTGTTGCCCATTATCGGTTCTACTGATATACTCTTTCAGCATATTCGCATGAAAGGTCTTTAACTTTCCGTTTATCTCGATACGGTAATCCATAGTGTTCACTATCCCTCTAACGTAAAACGGACCTTTCCATTGTAATAACAACTTGTTATTGTCGGTCGGGAGTAACAGTAACACCTGGTCATCGATCTTAAACTTCCTAGCTCTAGCTTTCTGGTCATAGTACCGTTTATACTTGGTACTTGCCTTAACTAACTGACTTTGAGCTATCTTACAAGTCTCCTCTAGTTTCTCCTTCAGATCTAAAACATACTGATATGTAGTCTTAACCTCATCACTATCTACTTCACCTGCCCACATCTCTCTAAGAATCCTCATGGGACCTCTAACTGACCTACCGTACAATAACTCAAACGGAGAAAATCCTAAACTCTCTTGTGGAACCTCTCTAAATGCAAACAATAAAGCATTGAGATACTTGTCCCAATCTTTGGGTCTCTCGGTACACATACGCCGTAACATTTGCTTTAACATCCAGTTAAATCGTTCGACTAACCCGTTACACATAGGGTGATATGGTGTTGTCATGATTTGACGCAAAGACAATAACCTGCTTACTTCAGCCATAAGTTCTGACGTAAACTGTGACCCACAATCAGTCAGCATTTCCTCTGGTACACCTAGCCTACTGAACATATCAACTAATGCCTCAGCTACTCTGTCAGTTTCAATTGAGGGCAATGCTACTGCCTCCGGATACCTAGTTGCATAGTCTACCATGGTTAAAATGTACCTATTTTTCCTATCCGACACTGGAAAAATTGGTCCAACTATGTCTACGGCTACCCGCTTAAATGGTGTATCTATCAGTGGCATCTGACCTAAATGTACTTTGGTCACTCGACCTTTTGGTACTGTCCTTTGGCATACATCGCAGGACCTACAATACCTAGTTACATCTCCACTAACGCCTGGCCAATAAAATTCTGCCAACACTCTATCTGACGTTTTCTTTACGCCTAAATGACCTCCCATAATCGACTCATGAGCTACCTTAAGCACTGTCGTTCTATACTGGGTAGGTACCACTAATTGGTGAAACTGTCTACTACCACTATCTTCAAATTCTCTGTACAATAACCTATTCTTATGTACAAACTTACAACTACCGGACCCTTTACACTTCTTCACTACACCATCCTTGGCCTTCACCTTACAAGGACCTAATGACTCGTCTTGAGTTTGTGCTTCTATAAACTCCGCTTTAGATATGTCACCTACGGCTGCAGGAACCTTTAATTTTCTATAAGCCTGAGCTTGCTTCTGAACCTGCGCTCTAGTCTCTACGGCATTACTTATGCTACTTCTAAAATCGGACATTACCGGAAGTGCTGAACCTTCTATGTTCCCTATCGTTAAATCATACATCGGGTCATCCATACATAGTGCCTCTGTAGTCCCTTTAAAGAAAGTTGTTTCTACATCTATTCTCGCTATTGGCACGTGCTCTACCGACTTATTTAACAACATACACGGTGAATGTTTACCTACCAACTGGTCATCCGTAACTAAACTACGCCTAACTACCACACCTGTACAACCTGTATCCCTCATTACAATTACGTCCGTGCCATTCACTCTACCATCTGCCGTTGGAAGATTTGCATACGGAAAGAGACATGTTCCGATCTTCGCCATAACACCATCCGCTTTAACACAACAGCTACTACTCTCGGTTTTAATAACCGGACTATTACTACCTCTGCCTCTATCTCTACCTCGGTTTTGACCACCTCTACCTCTACCGAAATTCCATGGGTTGTTAAAACCTTGGTTCGGACTACCTACATTGTTGTCCACTCTACTATTGTCACTAAAATTGTCTACGACAGCGGACACTTTCACCGCTTTCCTACACTCATGTGAAGCATGCGAATAAAAGGTCTACCTATGTTACCACTATTGCTACCTCCTCTAGCACCCATCGAACTACCTCCACCTCTATAGTTTCCACTCTGGCCTTTCTGTTTATGATCGTCCCCTTGCCTATCTCTAAAAGTTCTGTCTTTCGACACTACATTATGAGCTCCACCTCTAGCCTCGGCAAACTGATCTGCTTGAGTTGCCATTTCATCTACACTAGTTAGTTTTCTTTCTTTAAGAAATAAGAACAGATCTCTACTACAAACATTGAATAGCTGTCCCGCAACAAGAAATCTATGAGGCCCTGATAAGTCTGCGCTACCTTCCCTAGCTCTAACCACCTATCTAAGTAATTTCTAGACCTACTAATAAACTGAATAAATGACTCGCCTTCCTCAGGCAGACAAGCTCTAAACCGCTTTCTAAAACCTTCTTCAGTTAACTCAAATCTCTTTAAAAGAGCATCCTTTAACTTGTCATAGTCAAGAGCATCTACACTAGGTAATCTAGAAAATACATCTAAGGCCTTGCCTCTCAATAACTCACTTAAATGAACTGCCCACTTATCTTTGGTCCATTCCTGTAACTCAGCATAACGTTCGAACCGTAACAAGTAACTGTCAATGTTATCTTTGTCAGCTGCAAAGTATGGTAACTTCGAACCTTTTAACTTCCCAGAATAACTATCTTTCCCTACAGTTCCACTGTCCTTACTATGTGTCTTAGCTGCTTCCAACTCTAAAGCTAACTTATGCTCAAACTCTGATTTCTCCCTCTCCATCATTGCCTTAGCTTGAGTTAGTCTACCATCTGTTTCGACCCTCTCATGTTCTAACTGCCGTGCTAATTCTATCTGCTCTTTATCCGCCTCTTTCTTTTCCCTTAATAATCTACTTTCATCATCTCGCTTCTCTTTAGCTAACCTACCTTCTAATTCTAGCTTCTCTGTGGCTAGTCTACTTTCTAATTCTACCTTCTCTTTAACTAGTCTACTTTCTTCATCTCGCTTCTCTTTAGCTAACCTACTTTCGAATTCTAGCTTCTCTTTAGCTAATCTACTTTCTACTTCTAACCTATCTTTCTCAGTTTCTAGCTTCTCTTTAGCTATTCTACTTTCTTCATCTCTTTCCTGCTTTGCTAATTCTCTTTCCTTAAGTCTAAATTCCCTTTCCCTAGCCTGTTCGTCTTTAACAAAGGTTCTAAGCTCCTCTCCAGCATACCCTAACTCCTTACCCATTACCGTAAGATCCTTTATGGACGTCATGGTTATAGACATTGTGAACTACACACTATAATAATTACAATACACACGTCACTAATAATTCTACTCAACTAACTACTAATGGTAAGTCACTGTGTCCTCAGTAAATACCTGGGCATCATCATAGGACAAGTTACATACACATTTGTACTAGCGCTAACTACTAACGGTTATGTATAGATAGTATCTAGCTTCCACAAAATATATACACTACATAAAATATCTTAATTTGATATTGGACATAAACCTTAAAGAATCATCGAAATGTGTATAACATGTACATGTATATTTACTTCTTACATCAATATAAGTATACTCGAGTGTCACAACGTGAGTAGAACGTCTTGTTCGCCAACCTAATTGGATACTATGTGTATATCAAGGGAGGTAAAAACAAACAAACCCAAATTATTGAGCAAAAGTGCCTCAGACCCACTCGTGTAGACCACTGCGACCTCGCGCCAAGGAAAGAACGGACAAAACAACAGTTTGGACTCACCCTACCCTTGTCGTGTCTTGACTTGTCTTCCAAGCTGTGGCCGTGATCGTCGACAGTCGCCTTGATGGATCAGAGGGTGGTACACAATTCTAAAATAATAAGTAGAAATTTAGTATATCATAATAAAGATCACTTATTGATTCTTTCCCTCCGTAGTCGCCCAAAATCCCACTTCTGACACCAGTTGTCACAGGATGACCTTAGTGGTTGGGCTAACTCAGGAAAGAATCAATGACGGTGAATGCATTTACATAAGTTTAATGCAACTTTTAAAATATGTTTAATATATATACAATTATCTAAAAAAACAAGCGAATACACAAATGAACTATGAAAAGAATGTTCTCATGAACGTTTAAGACGTTCTTAGTATTTTTATAAATACTGAATGTCTAAGACACTAAAGTGTTGTTAAAGCTATAACAATGTTGATCTAGCGCGATAACTGTGATGCGCGAGAGCTCATGAAGATGATGATGCGCGAATTCAATGGATGATTGTCATCAAATGCCTTCTGTAAGGGTTGATGACGCGATGCAATGATAGTTAACCTCCACTGAGATTGTGAGTGATATTCCTCCAGTGAGGACTGGTAACGGGCCCACCTTGTGTCCCGGGGGTTGTCGTTAGTAAAACCTGGCCATTCTGACGCAGGTACGGGGACCGTCTCCACCGCTCGTAAACGTTAATCGTGGAAGCTAAGCTCCACTCCTGGATATCCAAACCTAGATGGCTTACTCCAACCCTGGATGGCTTATATCCTGGATGGCTTAGGCACATGTTGCCTATGAAATTTGCCGTCCAATCTCTGTTCCAACAAAGTACTATCGATCATCCCGGCGAGAGCTAGAAGACAATGGGTTTTATAGCAAACATTACGCCCAAATCATTATTTCCCCCGTTCAGTCCGTGACAAACGTGGCTAAATCTGCAGTATTGAATCTACATGAGAGGCCTCTTATACAATTTTGCCGTTTAATGAAAATATACCTATACGTTTACATGCATTAGCACAAAACTAAACTTATGACACGGCCTCTCTGGTGGCCACTTAAAATGTGCATGCTTTTACGTGTTACATGAATATATCATGAATATTGTGAAATTGTTTCAACTCGAACAATAGATTTGGGTGTAACCGATAACTTACAAGAGCTATGTACGACCAGTACGCTCTACCCGTGACATTTTGTGACATGCTCTCACAAAAATGTACAAAATATGGTACGTTGACCAGGTTTTTTTTTTTAACTGGAGTGGTGGCATCCTTTGCACTATTTTGGGCTTTTACTCCAGAGTTTGTACCAGAATTCCTACACTGCTTCAACCCCCATAAAACTGTCATATTCTGGTGTCAGTGTCGTCTAATAGCTGCACATCCAATTTCAGACTGTGTTCATCTCACCTGCAACAGCAATACATATATCTCTCAGCAATTATTAAAAATATTTAAAACCGAACAACACACTACTACTTTTCATGGCGCAAGTTTTATCCTACCGTGGCTTTCAAGGGAGCTAACTGTATAGTGAGACCTCTATCGGTACAAGCGCTTATTTTTTGGGGTGAAAAGCGCACCGGAAGTGCATCAATGGTTCATACAACAGCTCTTACACGATATTGCTGGTTGTAAAAAACATTGCTGATGATATTATCATTTATGCCCCCTCGACAAAATTGCACAATGAGACACTGATTAGCGTACTGACTAGACTACGTGAACACAATTTGACCTTGAACAGAGACAAATGTGAGTTCAATAAGCAAGAACCTAGATTCATGGGTCACACTTTTTCAAAAGATGGAATCAAGATTGACGAAAGTAAAGTGAAGGCGATTAGAGACGCTGCACCGCCTACAAATGTCTCCGAGGTCAAGTCTTTTCTAGAACTAGTGACAATTTGCTCCAAGTTCATCGCAAACTATGCAACATTGGCAGAACCCTTGCGAAAATTGACAAGAAAGGGAGTTCACTGGCAATTATCAGAGTACCAAAACAAAGCATTTGTAAAACTAAAAGAAGTTTTATCCAGTACTCAGGTCATGGCTTATTATAATCTTGAGGCTGAAACTCAGCTTATCGTGGATGGGTCTCCAGTAGGTCTAGGAGCAATTCTCAATCAGAAACAGTCAAATGGCGAGCTTAGACCGGTAGCATATGCTAGTAGAACATTGACGGACGTAGAGAGACGGTACTCACAGACGGAACGTGAGGCACTCTCTGTACTTTTTGCAATACAGAGATTCCATGTTTATCTCTGGGGAATGGAATTTGAAGTCTTAAGTGACCACCGCCCACTTGAAAGAATATTTTCAAGTGTTCATGAGGCCACTCCGAGAATTCAAAATTGGGTCTTAATGTTACAACCCTACTCATTCAGGGTAAAATATCTGCCTGGTTATTTCAACAGTAGCGACATACTTAGTAGGAAACCAATGACTGAGTCAGACACTGCAGAATACACTTGTAAACAAACCGAAACCTATGTCAGTTTTCTGGCCAAAGCTTGTGTTCCCATAGCTGTCACATTAGAGGAAATACGGAAAGTTTCGAAATCTGACCCAATCCTACAAAAAGGCCGTATTTGCATTCAAACTAACAGAAAAATCAGAAAATTTGCGACCTTATTATCAAGTCAGAAATGAGACAACAGTAAAGGATTCATTAATCATGAAAGGCAATAAATTGGTGATACCAGAAAAACTTCAAACACGTGTGCTTAGCGCGGCGCATGTGTCACACATGGGTGTGATCAAAACAAAAAGGCTAATCAGAGAAAAAGTTTGGTTTCCGGAATTAGACAAAAAGGTTGAAGACATGATAAGAACGTGTCATGTTTGCCACGTGTCATGTTTGTCGGGTTCCTAACCCGACAGAAGAACCTCCGGTAGCTATGACTGACTTACCGACAGGACCTTGGCAAGACCTAGGACTAGATGTGTTTGGTCCGATAGGAAACGATGAATACCTATTAGTTCTGATTCACTATTATACAAGATATCCACTCTTAGAAATAATGAAGTCTACCTCTAGCCAGTCAATAATTAATCAGCTACGGAAATGGTTCTCCATGTTCGGTAACCCAGTCCAAATTAAGACCGACAATGCTCCAAATTTAGTGAGTGGTGAATTTGAAGCTTTTTTGGGAGAGCTAGGAATCAAACATGCTAGGATTTCAGCGTATTGGGCGCGTAGCAATGGTCTTGTGGAAAACTTTAACAAAAGTTTAAAAAAGTGTGTAAGAACTGCCATTGCACAAAACAAAAATTGGCGAGCTGAATTGCAAACTTTCTTGCTCCATTATAGGACAACTGAGCAATGTACAACTGGTTTTAGTCCAGGTAGGCTTATGTTCAACAGAGATATGAAAACCAAAGTCCCTCAGCTAAATAAGGTTACGAGAAACAAACGTTTAAGGCAGGCTGACAAAACAAATAAACAGAGAATTCAATACTATGCAAACAACCAAAAAATGTTAGGATACAAAAGGTACTCTGTGGGTCAATCTGTTTTGATTCAAAGACGTGACAAAACAAAAACTAGCCCAAATTGGGAAAACACAGTTTACAAAGTTGTGAGGCAAAAGGGCACTGCTCTACAGCTAAAAGCTGATAATATAGAATTCCGTTACAGAAATGTGAGTCATATGAGACCTTATTTTTTGTGTGGAAAACAAATTCTGGGAAATGTGGAAAATGACAATGGAGATAAGCGGAACTTAAGAAACCGGATAAACATCCTACCACCAGCGAGATATAGAAACAATTAGAAAAGTTCTAGCGTGAAAATGTCAGAAACAATTACCCTGTGTTGATAAACAGATAATGGACTATATGTGTTACAAACCAAATGTTGACAGTATACTTATTTTACTTTATGTATTGCATGCAACAAATAATTTAAATTGAGGAGGAATGTACTGTATATCTATAGCCACACCAGCAGGCGGGGCTTATTTTGTGATTACGTATCTATCCAGTATATTCAAGTAGTTATGTATTAGAGACTGAGAAATAAACATGTAAACCAATTTTCATGTTTTCAATGATATTACAGGTAGGTTGGAAAAACTCTTCTTTTTTTTAAGATCGATTTTTGAACCACTAAACAACTTTGCTGCACCAGGGCTCCGGAACTTAAAAAAACACACCGGTGAAACAGCTGCACGACAAGACCGACACCCACACACGCCCCCCCCCCCCCCCCCCCCCCCCCACCGACCCCAACACACAGACACACACAAATACACCAAATTGACATGAAAAACGCATGAATTAATTGTTAACAAAGGATTAAACCTGAAAGAGCTACCGGCTACACGGCGTGTTCGATAAGAACAATCTAATTAACTTTGTTCACCGATTTTAATAATCGAGTCAGTCCGTCTTAATCAAGAAATAAATAAATAATATAAACAGAACGCTAAAATATATTCTTTAATTATGCATCAGATACAAACAATCTAATTCGTGTAAGTAGACCGACTTCATATGTGGCGAATTGCGGTCTATCTAATTACTCGAGTAGGAAAACATCACGCGTGATGCTCACATGGATCAATTATATCGCCTGGGGGAGGAAAAGAGGATGTGATATCACACAGGAATAATTGCTCAGCATGTGTTCTGGGGAAGTGTGTCAATATTGTGCTTGTTTATGCACTTTTATGCGTTGATATACATTGATACTGGACCGATTTATATCGGGGTTTTGATAATTTGAATAGGTCTGGCATCCGGCATTTCTGTCCAAACCCGATGAAGCCGGCATTTTGCGGAGTCCTTGGTCTTCCTTGTTACCTTACTCATCCTATAAAGATGGCGACGTTCGACGTTGTTTAAACGTGGTTTTTCGCTCTGTACTTTAAACAGCGTACACCTTGTAAATAACATGAGTCAGCTATTAAAAACACCAAAAGTCATTCTATCTCCTCTTAAACTTCACTCTGTGTCTACTGTTTGTCTTCACCAGGGAAATTCTAATATTTTTGCACATAACTTATCGATCAATTTATCACGAATTAATCTTCATTTGCCAAGCCATGTAGGAATACGTGGTAATGATAGAGACATCTATCATTCATATTCCTGGCACTAATTCTATATTCAGAAATACTCCTCGTCACGGTCATCGTGTTTGCCCTGATAGCCGTGGCTAGGGTAGCCTAATCAACCAAAATATTGGACGCAGTTAATGACGTAACACTGGCAAAGTATTAACAAATTATATATAAAAGATTTACTAAAATAATGTATTTAATACACAAATATACAAGCATGCATATAGGGTGGACAAAGTGATATAAAAAGCCACATTTCATCTAACGTCGTGACAGGATCTAATGTCACCTATCTGTGACTCACTGTGTTCTTGAAATTGGCGCACTGTTTGTTTGTCGTAATTAACTACACTTGTCATACAATAACTGAACCCTCCATAGAATACAATACACAATTCACAACGCACACCACACTGGTCCTCTACAAACGCTATGCTTATGCGTTCATAGGCCCATCCGTACTTCGCGAGCAGTAGGTCCGCCACTGGGTCAAACCTCGTAACTCTCCGGTATATATCACACCGTCGCCCAGATCCGGCACCGTTCTTTCGCCTCAGTACGCTTCCATCTCCATCGCCATACCGTACCAATACTTCCACCGTTCACTATCGGCTTCACTGTCATAGCACCAACGGCTTCCCCCGGGATCTATGTCGGTAAAAGTTAAATACTCCGTACAGTAATCTGTCAAAATAAATATTACGTACACTCCGTTTGACCCAACACACATAATATATTTAAATGAGAATACTCATACTCCGTACAAGGCTGTACCACCATACATTACAATGTATTTACAAGGTATTCACTCCGTACCGTTGACATAACGAATTACTTTCAAACAATCTAACAGTTTAACTAATTGCGCTATTCATGGGATACTATATAAACATGTAGAATAACAACATCATGTAGAATCCACTACATAAATTTAAAACAGTTGTATTTAGACTAGACATGCATCTCCGTTCATTTGGGCATGAACATAGCATACAGACAGACGAACATATGAGCCATTTCGGAGCCAAACATATTTCATATAAATATTTGTCAATACAGTTTCTGTCTGATTGAACGGGATCACAACAATGCGTAGTAAATAGAATCAATACAAACATATTACTTACCTCAGATGTCCAATTTCCCCCTCTAATTTATTAATCGATACAGATGTTACCAGTTCGCTGACCAGAATGTAAATGATTGATTACACATCTATACAAATATATCTTGACAGGTGTGAGAAGCATGTTGGGTATTGTGAGACCATGCGTGTACATGGTGAGAAGTATTCACTGAGTTTAAACTGACTGTATAGATTAAAATTTACAAGATCTAACCATACACCCTAACCTTGATACACAATATAAAATAGGAGTGTGCCACTCCTTCTGTTTAATGAACACCAATTAAAACGTCTGTACTAAATCGACATAAAGTTAGACCATTTTCATGCCTTTTTTCTAAGCACCTACGACTTTTCCACACTATATACTACCCTTCCACATAATCTAATCAAAGATAAATTGCTCCAGCTTATTCAGAAAACATTTGCTAGCAGGTGACAAACCCAACATAAAAGTACAAAAACAAATCTGCGACAGGCGACGCACAGTTAGTACCCATAGCAATACCAACAACCTGGCGATAAACAGGATAGATAGGTAATCATTTCGTTTTAACTTTCGCAGATGTAGATGATTACCTTAAACCGGTAAGTAAAGTTGATGAATACTGATCATGGTTTTGAAAGAAAGCATTGTTAAAAAGAGCAGACACATGATTCACATTTCATGTACTATATCAGTAAGTTTTAAATATGTACCAATCTATCTCATGCTACATGTACTGTATTATCTCTCGTAAATAGTCCCTTTAAATAGCGATCACAGTCAGCCATTAGTTCGTCCATCTGTGTTTTAAATACTGCCCGTATTACAAAAACGATTAGTCTACAAACTGAAAACTTTCTGCCATCATTATGCAAATTGCGTCATTTCATAGAATATATATTTTTAAGACTAAGGAAGACTTAGCTAAATTGCTTTGTTAATGAAATCTAATCATGTGTATTTTATTTAATTATATCTCAACTTCAAATCAAACGCGTCCAAAGGTATAACGACATATGTTTACCTATATTTAATTAGTACATTTTATTTCCGGAGGCATTATCATTAACAATTACTGTAAAGGAACATTTACAATAAGAGTACATTAGACACCGTAGTGCTGCGGGGCTTTCTTATTATTTTATCGATAAAAGGGTAATATGGTTCAAAACTAATTATTCTTTATAACTAAAAACACTTTACTTATTATAAACGCATAATTATGCAATATTCTGATTGAAAAATAAATTGTGTTAGGCATTTGCATGATCATTGGAGGTTTTGGCACACTGCAAGTATACAAAACGTATTATTGTACAAGTATACACTGAACTCAATGAGATTATTTCAACGATTGTTCAAAATAAACAAAAGGAATTCATCAACAGTTTAGGATAAACATGGGGACACGCACATGGATTTGCTTACATATAAACAGGTTTGTGTTTACGTCTACGCATAACGAAAATGCAAACATAAACTGATAGTTATGGAAGTAAATTATACTAAATTATATACAATATATTCTTGTCAAAATTCCTAAGTACCCACCTAAGAAATGTCAATAATATTATCATTGTTTTGTGTATACGGCTGAACTGCAAAATAACGATTATATGAATACATTTTAAAGCTTTGAAGTCGATGTTTTTGCTCAGAAAGTCATAATAACATGTATACAACTGTGGAACATAGGATTGTTTAAGCACTTCAAATTAGTGCAGCTTTCGATTTTCCTAATGCTAAAATGTGCCAGATAAAATTATTTTGACGTCAAGTTTTACTAGAAATACCAATACAAATGCGTTTGCAAAAGAAATTTTCGAAATATTAAATGTCAACGCTGAATTACAGTTACTTGGATTTCAAACGATATCCAGTTAAAAGTTTCATTATTTTGTAGATAGAACTTCTGCAATAAATGGGTCAAAGTTTTATGTTTGTTTTTACACTATTTCCTACCAATTTTAAGAAGTTTATATCTTAATGCGGACTTTAAAGTACAATCCATGTTTTCATATAAAAGGCGGGCAACTTTTCAAAGAGGTAATATGTAAGCAAAAAATCAATATTTTGGAAACTACTGCTCTTTAAAATAAAAAAATTAGTTGATACAAAAGTGGGTGGACAAGGTATATAACTTTACGTTTTGAAATAACTATTAATCGTGTTAACATAATGTTGAATGTTGTTTAACGGCTCATCAACACAGTATAGATTATTTAGAGCCGCCCCAGAGAGAGGAGAACGATACATAGGAATCCGGGAACCGTGCCCAACTCTTATTATCGAATAGATTCCTATGGTTCTTTAACGTGCTCAGAGGATAGACCGATACACGGAACCGCCAGGTTTACGTCCCCAACCGACAGACGAGGCTACGGGAAAGTGTCTTGCCGAAGAATAACATTTACATATTATTGTCTATGCGGTTAAAAAAGATACCAGAATCCATTTAATTTCAAAGCAGTAATAAAGAGTATATTAACATCCTTAATGCAATATGACACATATATACTATGCTTGTGTTATCGGAGTATCTTTTAAATAACTGTTTTATTTGTACTCGATTATATATTCAATAAATTCATCATGAGAAAATAGTTTTAATATAATTGTTCATAACAGAATACATACAGTGGTTGATTATCACTGCTCTTCACTAAACAAGGCACGCACGCACGTATGCAAGCACACAAACACGCACGCTCGCACGCTCGCGCTCACACGCTTTTATTTCTTCAATTAATTTGTATATGTTATTTCATATGGAGCTGTATATGGGGAAATAAATCATTCTCTTGTATAAATGCTAGACAACATATAGCCATGAGGTTTTAGGCACTCCGGTGGTAGCGTTTTCAGATGAGATGAGTTTGATACCTCCTTGTGTTAGACAATGGAAAACTGTTTGTAACCATTGGAGTCGTAATGTAAATCTTAACAATACAAGGATAAATAAACGTATTTTTGTTTGGGCTTATTATAAAGCTAAACGAAATTGTAAAATTTGGTTCCACTCTGTTGTTGATAAGTTTAAAAGTATTGTCTTAGATGCATACACGAATATAAAGTTTTCCTTTCCAAAGTTATTTTTTTTTGAAGATGTTACAACGGCTCTAATGGATTTATATGTAATAGATTGGAAGAATAGTATAAACAGAGTAACAGGAGTAAGTGGAGTAGGTAGAAACAGGTTAAGAACATGAAGTTGAATCATATTGCAAACGTATTTACCTTAACAGCACAGAGCTTCATTTGCAAAATTTAGGTGTGGTGTGGGGCCCTGTCCCGATTTGAGTTTTTTTTTTTTATGTTTTTGCTACTTAATATTGAAAAAGTGAACACATTCATATAAGGCGGTGTCAATTTAAACTAATAAGCGCGTGATAACATTCTGGTTTACGAACCAAAAACTCGATGAATGTACTATATCGCTTCTGCAAGGGTCGCAGTAAACAATTTTATGAATGAAATTAAATGCCTTTACAATTGTGTCATCACAAGGGTCAACAATTTTATGAATAAAATTAAATGCCTTTACAATTGTGTCATCACAAGGACATAGGCCTAGTTCGTAGAAAATATTCATGGCACGTTTACTACTGTGGTGTGTTCTGATATTTCTTTATAACTACAAAAAGAGCTATATGTCTGTATAAAAACGTTTTCATTCCCTTCAGATACTGCAACCTTGATAGAATAACGTTTAAATTGAGATAATTTATATATATTTTTTTATTCCCTTCAGAATTTGCAACATTGACTTAATAGCTGTAAATGGATACATATTTTTTTTATTCTCTTCAGAACTTGCAGTATTCAACAAAAAGAGCTATATTTCCATTATTCATTCCCTTCAGTTTTTTGTTGAAACGTCTGTGCTAATTTAAGGGTTAGATGTTTTTCATTCCCTTCAAATTGTTGTCGAAACGTCGGTGCTAATTTAAGGGTTTCATGTTATTCATTCCCTCCAATTTCTTGTGAAAATGTCAGTGCCTAATCAAAATTAATATTAATTTAATTGGGATAAATTCCATTTCACTCCCTTCCTATTTTGCAACAGTGAAAGTGACCAGATTTAAAAAAACGGTCAAAACACCGCAATTCATCATCATGTTACGTGTCCAGATTTCAAAAACAGGCAAAAATGCCTATTGCAACAACATGATCAGTGTCCACATTTCCAAAAACTTGATATTATACCCCCAAAAAGTAATCCAAGCCCCTTTTTCTATGTATTTGTCCCCTAAAGAGACCCTTTCCCCGGAATATACCTTCCATGTGTCACATTATAGCAACTTTTAAAATGTGGATACGGCTCTTTAAGGCCAGATTTCCAAAAATATTATTTTTGTATGAAAAACATCATCTTTCAACATGTCACATTATAACAACTTTTAAAAAGTGCTCTATAAGTCAGTGTGTGTCAACATTTCCAAAAAACTCACGTTTGTCAAGAAAACAGCATTTTTTTAAATGTGGACACACCGCCTTATAGAGCCGTGTCCACATTTTAAAAATTGTTATAATGTGACGCATGGAAGGTATTTTCTGGGCAAAGGGTCTCCTTTGGGGACAAATACATAGAAAAAGGGGCTTGGAATACTTTTTTGGGGTAAAATATCAAGTTTTTGGAAATGTGGACACAGATCATGTTTTAGAAATAGGCATTTTTGAAATCTTGACACGTAACATGATAATGAATTGCGGTGTTTTGGCCGTTTTTGAAATCTGGTCACTTTCAATGATGCAACATAGGAAGTGAGTGAAAAGGAAATTACCCCAATTTCAAGTTTTTGGAAATGTGGACACAGATCATGTTGAAATAGGCATTTTTCAGGTTCAATGTTTCAAGTTCTGACCTTGAAGGGAATGAAAAATAATATTTTTCCATTTACAACATATTAAGTAAAATGCTGCAAGTTCAATAAAGGAAATTAAATTTATCTATGTTGCATCATAAAACTTTTAAATATTTAAAAACCATGAAAAGTTTTATAAGAAAAGTCAAAATACACCATAATTCAACAATTCTCACACTTTCAAATCATTGTGTTAGGAAAAAAAGTATGTCTACTTTCACTTTTACTCTGTGCAGAATCTATCTTTAGGTCATACTACACCAATTCATTTTCCATAGGTCTACCTTATAGCTCTAAGCTCTGAACTGAGTTCCCTAATATAGGAGGCTATATTTTTTATTACTTGTTTTGAAAGGCCTATCTTAGTTTTATCAAAAAAACATACAGAAGCCATACATTGAGTATGTTTTGAAAAAGCTGTTTGGGTCGGATGGTGCTGACCCACCTACTTGCATGTAGAAACATGAGGAAAATGTAAAATATACTTCTTTCTTTGGTTATGCAACACATTATGAATACATTGCACAAATGTATGATTTAACCTTTATAAGTACTCTTCAAAAGTTGAATTTTAATTTTTTAGCAAGATTTTTTGGTTTGATTACCTTGACAACCAATCAGAATTAAGAGATTCTGTGTAATAGCTCCGAATTTAACCTGGAACTTTTTCCCTGCCCGCTGATTGGTTGGTAATTGGTGTAGTCTGATCTAAAACCAATTAATAAGAGCAAAATAAGTGCAAAAATCAGTTTACTCAAATTGGGACAGGGCCTGGTGTAGTACCGCTGAAAATCGAAACTCTTATTTGATAAAGCATTGTTTGTAAATCCAAATTGTATAGATGTAAACGAAACAATATGTTAATTTTGTTTTCCAATAAAGATATGATACGCGTGAGTGCCGCGTGAGTGCGTGAGTGCCGCGTGTGGGTAATATTCTCGAAAAACGAAACCCTGTTTTATATTCTTAATTATGTGTTATTTTTATTATTTATTTTACTTGTAGTAAGCTGGGAAGCGTTCTTTTTTAAGACACTTTATCTGCATTAATTAGTACCGGTTCTACCAAGGAAGACATCGAGAGGGATTAGGGATTCAAATAAGTTCACAGAGATTTCGTTACAATCGATGTAAACAAAAATAAATCATTATTAGATAAGAAATAAGTTTTACAACGACGTTGAAAAGTCGGTGCTAATAAGTATACTCCCGATTCGATCTGGGTTGTTATCTGATTTTTTCAAACAGTGATATATGTGTACGCATTGAGTACTGGACCTACTGCTCTGGCTTTGTGTGAGTCTTATGACACGGCTGTGGCAGTCGGTTCAGAATCAATTGCTCAATATTTAACATTGTGAACAGTCATATGTATATTTGTATTGTATAGTCTCGTGAAATTATATGAAGAATAGCACAGTTGTATTTTATGAATTTTTGTATTGTATAAAATATTGTCTGTGATGAGACTTAATAAAAAAAATAAATATATATGTATTCTCAGTTGGAACGTCTACTTTTCCCTTCCTCTACAGTTCTGCTAAAATAATGTCCAGTTGATATGTTTGAGTTTAGTTTAGTGTAATTATCGCTGGATCCTGTAATTGTTAGCCTGGGTTGAGTGAAATAAAACGAACATGGAGCATCATATTTTATTAGTAGATTAAATGTGTTCTGTTTGTTATATTTCAGGAAATGCTCCACCAAGGTCGCATTAGCTGTATTTACATGTGTGTTGTATTGCATTCATAGTACACGCATAACTGACCACAGTGACACATTAACCAGCATCAAAGAGGTTGAGGATGTAAGACAACAGGACAATAACATACGTTTACCTACAGCACCAATGTATTTCAAGCAAGACAGAATTGCTGATGAAATGAACATCAGCAATGTATGCTCTAAGAATTTTAAAGATAATCATCTGATGGAGGTAACACTGAAAGAAGGTCGAATAGGAAATAGACTTTTCCAATTGTTTATGCTACTCGCAACATCGAAGCGCTACTGTTATACACCGATATTAGGCAACTTTAAACAGCAACTTGGAGACATTTTTGATTTAGATGTTGACACATCTATAGAGGCAACATATTCAAGACAAGACTCAGTCTGGAAAGTTTTCGGTGACACCGAGAGTCGACAATACTTCTCAGATATAGACAACCTGGACACAACCTATAACTGGACATTTGAGGGTTATCTACAGAGTTGGAAATATTTTGCTCAGCATGAAAACTACATACGCTCAGTCACAGCATTTAAACCTGAACTTATACACGTTGCCGATAACTTTATCAGAAATGTTAGTTTAGAAACTGACATTAACGTGTGTGTTCATGTGCGACGAGGTGATTTTCTCTCTGAGTATTATGCAAGTAGGGGCTGGTGTGCGGCAGATAAAGCGTATTTAGAGAAGGCGATGATACACTTTTCCACCAAATACAAAGGACAAGCAATGAATTTTATTTATATAAGTGATGACATTGTATGGTGCAAGAATAACTTTCACGATAATAACATTTTTTTCAGTCCGTTTGCGACCGATCCGGAAGGTCCCGCTAAGGATTTAGCATTAATGAATCTTTGTGATCATAGTATAATTACAGGTGGAACGTTTGGGTGGATGGGAGCCTGGCTAAATGGTGGGGATGTTGTTTACTTTGATATGTTTCCTAGACCTGGATCGTGGCTGGACAACCAGAGAAATAGAACACTATATTATCCCTCACATTGGCTGGGAATGCATTGATTTATGATGGAGCAAATAGGATAATTTGTATCATATATGCGTACTATTATTAAATGCGTTAGGCAAATGATTTAAAAATGTATCACGAAGATACAGCCAGCAAATATGAAAACAAATAATATGTATTAATGTGAATCAATTGTTCAAATGCATTGTATCAGTGTTGCTTCATGTGTTGCTCGACAAACAAAACGAGGGGCACAGGAAAGATACTTACAAATGGGATGACTCGTTACGTAATAGGTTTAAAAATAAATAGATTGGCAAATTACCAGATTGAACTTCAGCTAATAGCAGCATAAATGACTTTCAACGCTGTTACATTCCGCAGCGAGGCCGATCCATCTAAAGAAAAACATCGAAGCACTAGAGATGGCAAATACATGGTAAGGGCCGTGTGGTTTGATAATGAATGTGCAGACGCTGTTACATTAAGTCATTAAATATATATAATCAAAATAAATATACAGAAAATAGAAAACTTTTTTTGCGAATAAAAGAAACTTTACAAAGATTTAGTAATGAGACAAAGGCGCGTTTTCAAGCGTAATAAAATAAAGGAAATCGAAAGACATGCTAGCCCAAAGGATTCTTTTGGTTAATGTTTCGCTAGAATAAATATAAGGATAATAATATTTCCTTAGAACATTTTTTCAAGTATTTTCGTGACGTAACAGGGAAAGTTATACAGCTTCCAAATAAACTAAATAATGATATATCAATAAAATAAATTGAAGATACTATGAACAAATTAAAAAGCGGAAAGGCAATGGGAGGAGACCGTTTAATGAACCCATACTATGATTTCATAGAAACTATTGATATCATTGCTCCTCATCCATGCGATTTATTTAACGCAATTTTTAATCCTGCTTTTACCCTAATTCATGGGCTGAAGGAATGATTATACTGGGCTTTCAGAAAGGAGTGAACATGTGAGTAAATATCGCGATATTATGTTGATAAGTTGTTTAGCAAATATATTTACTGGAGTATTAAATAAAATATCTCCAAATGAAGATAACAATATAATCACTGATGCTCATTTTGGTTTCAGGTCTGGTAAATCAACTGTAGATGCGTTTTGTAGATTTTAGGCGTGCATTTGACAGTATAAATACAAACGCACTCTGGTATAAATTATTCAAGCTGGGATACTGAGTCCACCGTCACGCTCACCTCTTCTGATATGAAGAAAATTGCACATAGTGTGTTCTTGTTTATGAAACACGAAATGAAAGACTTCATAAACGAATCGATAAAGTCTATGGCCCAGTCCGTTGCCGATACAGTTGTCGACACTCTTAATGTTAGACTTACACAACTTGAGTCTGAGAACCGTCGACTGTCCGATCAAGTTACAACCCTTACTGAGAGGGTAAAACACTGGAAGTTCAACAGTCTGAACATTATTTTAAACTGGACGTCGCAGAGCAATATCCTAGACGCAACTGTTTAAGGATCTCCGGGTACTCGGCGAATCAACGGATGATATTGTGATGCAAGTTGCCAAAGCATGTAAGGTCAACATCAACAAAAATGAAATTGATCGGTCACATCGTGTTGGACCAGATTCACAAAGCAGACCAAGAGATGTCATAGTGAAGTTTACCTCGTACAATCCAAGGAACATGTTTTACAGAGCAAGGTTCGATCTTAAAGGTAATGCTGACTTTAAGGGTGTTTTCGTTAACGAGGACCTCACACGCATCAGATCCCGTCTTCTAGCACATACCAGACACTTAGTTAGGTCAGGGAAATTACAACAGGCATGGTCAAGTGTTGGACGTCTATTCTACAAGGATAATGCGGGACCTGAACGCCATCTTCTGAGAAGTGCCAGTGACCTTGATAAATATTTATAAACATTCAGTGACGAACTGCATAAACACACTTTCTTTTCAAATTTATGCTATAACACAATTGTAATAGAATAAGTTACATATCATCATAAATAGTGTATAACATTGAATTAGCTCATTAAATTCTAGTCTAAGTTAATAGGAAATATTCATTTGCACAAAACGATATTTACTATATGTCGATATTTAGATATAATTTGTTGTAGATTAGCTACCCTAAAATATTCACTCATAAGATAAGTATTTCTTGACTATCGAACCGTTCTCAAGTCTATTTATTTACAGTTTCATAGTGATAAGGGAATGTGTCAAAGTTGATAGTGGCTGTCAATCTGAACATTGTATCATGTAGTAACAATTTTTGAAATGTATTCTTTTTAATTGCAATACAATGTTGTACATGTTTAAAAGAACATGTTTATGGCTCGATTTTGTTATAGAATTAGTCTTTGCTAACATTGTATAGAAATCATGTTTACATTATATACGCTGACAAGCCATTCTTTCTTTGAGACGACCCCTTTCCATTCGTTTCTAGAGCGTGTATTACGTTTTTCACTTCAACACGTGGAATATGTGCAAATTATCTACCAATAGATTTACAAATTGACATCTTTAATAAAACAGTTTAACCTATTTTGTTATATGAATGTGAAATCTGGGGGTTTGGCAATTTAGAAATAATAGAAATAGTGTTACTAAAGTTTTTAAAACAGTCCTTCATATTAAACGTATCTACACCAAGTTGTATGGTTTATGGCGAAACCGGTACTCTGCCAATCTCACTTGACATGTACACGAAATCATTTTGGTCAAAGGTAGTGTCTCCAGAAAATAATAAACTCTCAGCTGATGTGTACATAGTATTGCATAGCTTATACAAATATAGCAATAGTATAAAGAAAACATATAAATGGCTTAAATGTATCAAATAAATTTTAATTAAATGTGGTTTTATTGGCATCTGTGAAACGCACGACTTTCCAAATAGTAAGTGGTTGATTGCATCCGCGCATCAAAAGCTCGTAGATCTGTTTTTAAATGAATGGTATGAAACAGATGAAAATTCTATACAGATTTTTTAAACCTAACGTTGGCTTTAACAGATACTTGAGAGAAACACCCGGTAAACTACTGAATTATATGGTAACGTTTAGAACAAGAAACCATAAGTTGCCAATTGAACCTGGACGCTGGAATAAAATTGTGCATAATAACAGAGTAATGAAGATATAGGAGATGAATACCTTTACCTGTTAACATGTAAAATACTGTAATAATATTTTACAACATAATTAATACAACAAACAATATAGAATTTAGAAAAGCGGGTGAATTTGTAAGGCAAATATTGAATAGATTCAAGTAAAAATGTAAACGTATATGTTATTATGAGATTTTAAAAATGTGTGTAAAGACGGAATCATATGAGAGCGTGGTTGTAAATTACTTATTCGACAGCGTTGTGAAAATGAACTATATATAAATGACAGAGACAGTTTCAAATTAGGAATATAATTTAGCTCCTCAAATAAATAAATTAAAGTAAATTCACTTGATTTAAATATGTCTGATAATCTATTGTTAATATTAAATAACTCATGTAATAGAGCCTTGTACGATTTATTCTATATGCATTACCTCATATTTGCATGTATATGTATGAATTGAGTGAATAAAATGTAAGTACTGTATTGTATTGCTTACGATCCAGTTTACATAATACTCTTTCTTATTTGTTTGAACGTATGACAACACTAAGATTTGATTTGATAAATGTGTCTTAATTGCACATCTCGCGTGGGACGAATTGCTGCCATGTGTGATAAATATGTTTTAAATAACCAATTTCTTAATTGCACTTATCGTGTGATCTAAATTGCCGCCAGGTGCTTGAATGTACTTACACATATTACAGTTCGACAATGACTATCAAAACCTGACTCATGTGGTGACATGATTTACAAAGACTCTTTGTCATGATCACTTTCATACAATCTATATTAAATTTAGTTAAACGTTTATGACCTTATAATTTTGCAATGCCACGTTTGGCGATTTACTTATATCCAGTTGACCACTAGTCCTTCCTCTTTGATTGTGTAATAATCGGACAGATTGAGGACCTTATGATGTCTAGCTAAATCCTCATAGGACTTATTATTTACACTGTACCGTTATATCGGGATGACAATAGGGTAATAGTGAAGTATGGTGCACCTTAGAACCTGGTATTTTTGCCACTGACCGTCTAAGGCGGTACCTTTATTATTTTCAACCATTTTTGGGGGTGTTTCTGCTTGACTGTGTTCGGTGAATATTTATTTCCTCTTCGACTTTACACCTCTTGTTACAAATGTAGTTCTACCTTTTAATATGCCGTTCAACCATTCTGTGTCAGATGATTGTATTACATCTAGTACGAATTAACAATGACTGTTCATTGTTTATTCTATGCATATAATACAGGTGTCTTATAGCTGACTGCCTTAGTAAATAGTTTTATCAATGATGGTTCCTTATGGATAATGGTTTTACTGATACGTATCTTTGATACATTGGAAAATCATACACAGCATTTAACATTTTCACTTTTGAATGACATTGTATACTTTATTCTACAATGTTTTATAATTGTAAAAGTGTATACTAGGATGAGGCTGAAATTCATCAAAAAATCAAGAAATAAATAGCAATGGGTCGTTGGATGGGTTGTATGTTAAGAAAGGCTGGAGAAATTGCCGATAGTAACACAGGTTTGAAAATGATAATACAGAAAACGTACATGTAATAATAATTATAAATACACATAACGACCGTTATCCCGCCATAAACCTCTTTCCAAATATGTGATAATGGGCTTTACTTATATGTAAGCTGCATGCACAGCAAGTTTCATTACAATATCTCATTCCTAAGCTATAGTCCGAAATCTATATTTTATCTATGTTTAATAACAGCAAACTTGACCTTACCCCAGTGCAAAACCCAAACTTTTTTCCATAAAAGCTATATAAGCTATCTACACAATGTGTCGTGTTCATATATCACTCCTAATTAAAAAGTTAATGCCAAGAAACAGCGACATTGTCTCTAATGACATCAAATGTAACTCCAAGCTGTTTTTCATATAGGATTCCAACACATTATTTTCGTTCTAATATCTCATTCCTAACTAACGTTATTGCCCGGAAACCATTTTTCTATGTTTAGTAACAGCGACCTTGACCTTAACCCAGTGACCTCAAATGCAATCACAGATTTTTGTGCTATATAGTCCATATACGCAGCGTGTTTCGTTCTTCATTCCATTATCTCATTCTTAGCTAAAGTTATTGTTCTCAAACGATTACTTTTTTAGCAACAGCGACCTTGACCTTAACCTCAATGGCCTCAATTGTAATCTGAAGCTTTCTTCCATATAAGCTACCTACAAACCAAGTTTTGTTCCAATATCGCATTCCAAACCAAAGTTGTTGAGCGTAAACCATGCGTTTTAACACCGCCCGTCGCACGCACGCATGCCTGCCAAACGACATTCGCCAATATAATAACCAGCGTTGTATAAAGGAAGTCTGATTAACAAACAACAATTACAAGGATAAGTAATAGCGTGGGAAATGTGGGAAAAGAACGGATTGCGTTCCTTGCTCACCTCCGCACATCTCCCACACCGCACTCTTCAAAGAAATGATGACAAAGAATGAACACATATTTATAAGTTAAAATAGGATGAAGTTGTGTTGTACAATATATTTTTGCTTGAGCTTTTTACCACACCCTCTTTTTTCAAACTAAAAGTATGGAATAAACCACTGAAACAATATTGATAGGATCCAAAGAAATCCGTGGCACCGACATGTCTGAACATTGGAGAATGCGCACAATATTGCTCTTAAGCTTATGATGGATTGTGAACCACTGAGTAGTGTTTTTATAAGACCTAAGAGACTTAATTAAAGTTATATGTCTTTCGTAAGAGACCAGCAATAATTAAATTAGCAGCATCAAGGCAATTCAGCTTTTATTTTGCAAAAACACAGGCTTGTTTAACAGGTTTAAAGCCTATATGTGTTCGAACTAATTACATTTACAAAGAATATAAATACATTTTCCCTCTTGTCATCTAATTGGACAAAAACATCTGTTTTCTTCAACTAGTGGTCGTTATATATCCCAGCCTTGGGATGGTTGTTGATCATTATTTAATTACGTATAACGATATAACAAATGGAAATCCGTGTTCTGTTTCAGGATGAATAAATGCTTGACAATGAACTTAGATAATTCACAGTGCAAACCACCTCTCACTATCAAATTAGCACTTTCTGTCAGGTTAGTCAATACACATCAAGCGACACATTCGATTCACTCTGCTCTGGTTAGATACCATATTTGACTCTAGCGTTGTCTTTAAAAGGCAGAAGTACAAACTATACACACAGTAGAACAATTTTGAAGTGCTTTAATAAGATATTAATAGTGATAAACGCGAGCTTGATGTATATGGAAACTACAATTAACATGTCAGCTAATGCCTCATATAGTAACACTGGACATGCGCAAGACACATCAGTCACTAAAATTGCAGATGGAATTTATATTCTAATTGGCACCATACTTGGCTTATTCTTTATATTAGGATTTGTGCAGAATCTTTATCAATTTATGTATTCATTAAGGAAAAGTGGCTGAGGAATGGACACAATGTGTTTATAGTTGCTTTGGCTTTCAGTGATATTTCCATGTGTGTTTTGGGGGTTTGGATGGTGATTGTGGCAGCTATATTCAGGAAATGGATATTTGGTTATACAGGTATGACATTTGATGTTTGGATATACAGATATATTATGTGACTGTACAATCATGATATGTTAATATTTATGTATGCTATTTGGCTATTAAGGTACGTTACATGTATGTGGCTATATATGTATGCCATTTCAACATACAGGCACGATAGTTGGTTATTACTATTACTATACTTATTATTATTATTATTATTATTATTATAATTAGTGTACAGTTACCACAAACTTGTTTGAAACAGTGCTTTGTGTAAATATGCATTATGGTCCTAGTTGAGACATTGGTCGATATCTAATAAAATAAAAGAGAGAGAGAGAGAGAGAGAGAGAGAGCTGAAAGCATGAGTGTGAAAAACACAATTTATTGATGACATTTAAGCTAGCTTAGTTTTTCAACTTTATAAGTCATAATCTTGAAACATATTTGGTTCATTGTTATTCATAATGACTGCCCTGGTAAAACTGGTTTGTGTGAATAAACACGAATTAGGATCCCTAGAAATTCACTTTCTCTTAAATGACAAGTTTTGGTAATTGAGATACTCAATATTTATAGTTGGATGTGGATAACATAATAAATATATATTTTTTTTAATATTTACTGAATCTATCACTAAGTTTAACTCAGCCAGAGAGTGAAAGATATGAAAAAGAGATTCTTTTGTCATATTAGATAAACAGACATTGTTGTGTACATTATTTTGAACACTGTTATTTTAGTCACTAGAAAAGTATACAGTTATTATATGCAATCAAGAAAACAGATACAGGTCATGTGCTACCAAGCATTTAAGATTCAATATTCATGAAGTCGAAACAAACTATACTATCGTAACCTGCACTATTTTATTTAAATTATGAGTGATCTAAAATTTGGAAGTATGAATTGTAGCGGTTTATATTCTGATCAAGTAAAGAGGAGGGAAATTTTTTCAAGGTGTAGTGATAGATATGACATTACTTTTCTTGTTGATACACATTCAACTAAAGAAACAGCAAAAAGCAAATGGAGGACTGAATGGGGCTGTGTGATATTTTCTTCATTCTCAAGTTCAATTTGGGGTAAGTACTGAAATCTTGTTAAATAACAAATTTAGTTTAAAAATTAACAAATTGAATGAATTCATAGATAATTTGGGAAATTTCATAGTGTTAGATATTACAATTCAGAAGCAAAGAATGACTTTAGCTGTAGTGTATGGACCAAATGGAAACAAACCACAACTTTTTCATGATTTCTTTACTGTTGTTGAAAGCTTTGGTAACACTTCTTATAGTATTGGTGTGGCCTGGAAAGGGCTCCAAATTATGATATGGACACAAACACAAAAATAACATAAAATCAAATAAAACACGTTTAAGTATTATGGAAAGTTTAGACTTACATGACTTCTGGAGAATATTTAATGACAATGTTAAAATATATACTTGGAGAGGCCCTTTTAATAAGATGGCACGTTTAGTCTATTTTCTTGCGTTATCCGACTTTCAAGACTGTGTCGAAAAATGTTCAATCGATATTTCTTATAAATCTGACCATTCAGCAATTTCAGTCAATTTTGTATTTATTGACCAAAAACGAGGCCTTGGCACATGCAAATTTAATAACAGTCTACTAACAAACATCAATTGCATATGTTAATACTATCAAAGAAGGACTTTATTTCAAAATCAGTAAGACATAGGCCCATGTGATCACACAATATTATACATATACATTTTAACAGACGTATCAAGATCCGTATATACATGTATTAACAAATATCAGATGCAAAAAAAAACACAGTATTACTGTTTACTTCTTTTTAGAGAACAAAAACAGAAAACAAAAAGAAACAAAACACATGAACACGTCAGATTTTCCATTTAAAATTTCACGGAAAAGGTGACTAAACATATATAAATATATCAATCTTATGGTTGATGTATTATATTTTTTTAATCATATCCATGTCATGAACATATAAGCACATACACATAAGTTTCAAACACAATCAAAAATGCTCTATTTGCATTTTCAAGCGTGACAAAACCACCATACACAAATATACATGACTATGTGAAAATAAAATATTGAGAAGGAGAAAATGAGACATGGAATTGCAGTTACATCAAATCAATTCATTAGCGTTTTCCTTATTTCAAATTCTTTAAAAATACACATACTTAAATTTTTAATTTCTTTTTCATTTTTGCTGTAAAAAAAGTTCTTTTGAATTGAACCTACTCGGTCGATTCCAAAATTATTTTTTAAATTATTTTTTTGATGTCTTTAAACAAATCGCAATCTAAAATGAAATGAAACTCGTCTTTTAGTTTGTTGCAAATTATACATATTCTATCTGCTAATGGTATACTTCTAGGTCTAGGCCACCTACTCGTCTCTATAGCAAGGCTATGAGACGAGACGAGATTAAAAAAACTATTGCTGAAACCATAGAACAATACAGATTGGATAATGAAAATGAACATCAAGAAATTAAATTTAGCATAAATGACCAACTATTTTGTGAGACTCTTAAGATGATGATTAAATGTAAAACTACTTCTTTCATTCGTTTAACTTTAAAAAGGGAGAAAAATAAAAAAGGGAAATAAAATAGAACCTAAAATTAAAAAGCTGTATGTTTTAATAGACAATGGTGATTTCTCAGTTAATAATGAAAGTGTTACAGATAGAATTAAAAACAATTCGCGATGAACGAATAGGAGGAATTATGTTAAGAACAACAGCGAAATGGAAAGTCGAAGGAGAAAAATCCACTAAATATTTTTGTAATTTAGAAAAGAGACAATATACAAAATAATTATTACCAAAACTTATAAAAAAATTATGGACAGGAAACAACTGACTTAAAAGAAATACTTACTGAATAGAAATACTTTTATAAGCTCTTTATAGTTCTAAACCTTCTACACCGCAGGAACACGAGGAATCTTCGTTCATTAGTTCATTAGAAGGAAATCTTAGTGTAAATGTTTTAAAAAATATGAAAAATAATAAATCGCCTCGATCTGATCTGGCTTTACGGCCTAATTTTATAAATCTTTTGGAACGATATTGGTTCTTCACTTTAAATCCTTGAACTATGGATATCATATTAAATATTTATCAATAACATAAGGACAAGGTGTCATCTCTTGTCTCCCAAAAGAAGGTAAGTCAAACACGAGCTGAAAAAACTGGACGCCTATCTTGTTATTAAATGTGGATGGAAAAATGCATCTCCAGCTATTGCCACTCGAATAAAATCAATTTAAGTACTCTTAAAATTAATATCCGTATGCCAAATAGGATTTTTTAAAGGGAAGACAAATTAGTGAATCTACTAGGTTAATATCTGACCTTATTTTAAAATGCGAAGAAGACAATATATCAGGGCTCCTTGTTTTACTAGATTTTGAAAAAGCATTTGATTGTAATTCATCGAAAAATGTTTATTTTTGGATAGTCCATTTTAAATTGGTTTCGTACTTTTTATAATAATGTTTCGAGTTGTGTCCTGGATAATGGCCATTGTTCAGAGTTTTCCCCTATTCATCGCGGTGTCCGAGAGGCAAATCCTCTTTCTCCGTATATTTTATCATATGTGATGCATTTTTAAGTTTTGCCTTGAAATATCATACTGATATTAAAGGTATTCAAACAAAAGACTCAGAATATCTATTAAATCAACTCTTCTCTATTTCTAGAAGATGACGAAATTTCTCTTAATACTGCATGGAAATTAGTAGATAAGTTTTACCTTTGCTCAGGATAAACCTCAAATTATATAGATAGACTCAAAAAAGGTTATCGTGACAAAATCCGTACTGAGAGACAGTTATGAACTTCAAAGGCAATTTTAAACTATTAGGGATAACATATAACTCAGCAAAAGACAACTATTTTTTAAAAAACTACCTCACTAAACTTACAAAAATTAAAAACATGTTGAACGATTGGTCCTTCAAAAATCTTACCCTTAAAACAACGATTATAAAAACACTCGCTCTTCCAATCATTATTGATTGTCTAACGGTCCTTCCTGACCCACCGGGACATATATTTTAAGAATTCCAAATAATATTGTTTAATTTCTTATGGTCTGGTAAAAATGACAAAATGAAACGAATAGTCATGATAAATCAGATTGAAAACGTTGGTTTAAAAGTGCCACATATTAAATCATTAAGTCATTCATTGAAACTTGTATGGGTGATAAAACGTTTAGACCCAGAAAGACCATGGAAAACCCTTATCTTAAATGATCTAGAACAGCTCGGTGGTTATAAACTATGGTTCCTCCACAAAAATGGAATCCTCAAATTAGCAAGTTATCAGAACAGTTTCTGGCAAAATGTAATGGAATCTTGGGCACTTTTAGATAGCTAAAATACCACAAACACACATACAGATATTTTATCAGAACCTATATTTAACAATTCAAGTACTGCGTTAAGCCGGGACTTAAACCTCTTTAAAGTGTTAAGTCATAACGTAGTATTCTTCATTAACGATCTTGTAAATGCATGGTGTGAGATTATATCTTTAAGAGCTTGTAATGATTTCTCAACTAAATTCCATTTACATCTTTCTATGGAATAATTAATGCAATCCCTAATGAATGGAAAACTTTTATTAAGAATAAAACTAGAATTGAACATCCTTCAAATAAAAATATTCATAAACTAAAATCAGCAAAAAAAGTAAGCTGATCGTTCAATGAAGATTTTTTAAAATCAGTAAGCTTAACACCCAATAACTCGCAAGAAAAATGGAACAAGAACTCGGAATGACATTAACACATGTAGACTGGAAATTTCTATATCAACACACCTCACTGGTTTTAAACAGCCTGAGTATGTTTTAAATTCGATTATTAATATTTATTTCCTTGTCTATACAAGTTATGTCTATTCAAGCAAATTGAAAAAATGTCTCCCAAACTATGATGTTTTATCGAACATCTGAAAAGATATAAACACCTGGAATTATTCTCATCATTTATGTACCCTGTATCAAAATCTAAAGGCGAGATGAAACTTAATTAGCCAACTGTTTAATTAAGGATAGTCAGGTAAAATTACCCATTTTGGTATATCTTTATCTATCTGTCCGCCCTCCTGCCCGTCCGTCGTCCGTCCGTTCGCCCGCCCGCCCGCCCGCCTGCGTACGTTCGTACGTTCGTACGTACAACACACACACACACACACACCTATTATTGGTATTACACAATTGTATGGGCGTATGGGCGCATACAGCGCACGCTTATAGTATTAACAGGTTTATGTTTTTGTAACTTTATGTATGTATCCCGAAGAAGGCGATAGAAGCCGAAAGCGCTCGATATCACTGTGTTGGTTTAAGCACTGTTTGGTTGATAATTTGTCTCACATTTATCTGTTTAAACACCTATCTTCCCGGAATCCTCCGCGAACCAATGCTCCAGAAAGGGTCTATATATCTATATATATATAGAGAGAGAGAGAAAGAGAGAGATGGAGATAAATGTTTATTAAAGTGTCACAAAAATGACAAATCGTCATATGGCATACACAACGTTCAGTACAACATATTAAAATGTATGAGATTTTGGGCCGATATCGGCCTGTGAGACACTAATTTATACAAATAAAAAAATACAGCTACTAAGAAAAACAGATATATACATACATACAGGTATCTTTTCTGGATCCAGTGTTTGTGAAAGGTGTTCTGTTCAATGTATGATTTTTTCTACTATATATACGTAAACATATATATAGGTATATATATTTATTTTATGATATAAAATATAGCCTTGCTATAGAGACTGGTAGGTGGCCTAGACCATTAGCAGATAGAATATGTATTATTTGCAACAAACTTGAAGACGAGTTTCATTAATTTTAGATTGCGATCTGTTTAAAGACATCCGAAAAATATATATTAAAAAATATTTTTGGAATCGACCGAGCATGTTCATTTCAAAAGAACTTTTTTACAGCAAAAATGAAAAAGAAATTAAAAATTTAAGTGTTTATATTTTTAAAGAATTTGAAATAAGGAAAACGCTAATGAATTGATTTGATGTAATTGTAATTCCATGTCTCATTTTCTCCTTCTCAATATTTTATTTTCACATAGTCATGTATATTTGTGTATAGGGTTTTGTCACGTTTGAAAATGCAAATAGAGCATTTTTGATTGTGATTGAAACGTATGTGTATGTGCTTATATGTTCATGACATGGATATGATTAAGTATAATACATCAACCATAACATTGATATATTTATATATGTTAAGTCACCTTCTCCGTGAAATGTTAAATGGAAAATCTGACGTGTTCATGCGTTTTGTTTCATTTTGTTTTCTGTTTTTGTTCTCTAAAAAGAGGTAAACAGTAATAGTGTGTTTATTTTGCATCTGATATTTGTTAATACATGTATATACGGATCTTGCTACGCCTGTTAAAATGTATATGTATAATATTGTATCATCACATGGGCATATGGCTTACAGAATTTGAAATAAAATCCTCCTTATGAGTTGAATGGATCCTTTTGCTTTAACTCGATGGATTCCTTGTTTTATTAGTACTTCCGGGTAGTGTGTCTTTGAAGATGGTTACGTAATTCAGCAAGTTTCTTTTCTCTAGTATATTTCTCTTTTACAATTGTTACAATTCGAGATGACAGACAAAAGGTCGGTGATGACGCGCGTTCCTTCTAGTTTAACTAGGACATCAAGAAACGCGATCTTATATTACTCTCGTTTTTCGTGAAGTTTATGGACGGGTATGATTTATTTAATTCTTCGAAGTATTCCTCAATTGTGATATGATGTTTACATATGATAAAACAGTCACCAAGAAAACGTGTCCAATTTGTCCGTAGATAATCGGCAAATTCGTGGTTTCTTGCATTGTGTTGAAAATCGTCTCTTCTAAATGCACTAACGTGGCATACATTGGTGTAACTTTGGTACTCATCGCCGTTCCCTTCTTTTAATTGTTATATTTTCCATCGAAGTATAACACGTTACGTTCAAGAATTAATTGAAGGGAATTTAGAATAAAACTTTTGATAAACCGGGATTCAATTTTTCCATCTGATTTGTCCAACCAATATTTCACTGCTTTTAACCCTAAGTCGTGGGGAATGTTCATACAGAGATTCACAACGTTAAAGGTAACTAACATTGCTCCAGCATCGATAGATTCCGGTAGTAGATTTAAAATATATACATATATATATAATATTAATATTTAATTTAGATTGTAGGTTTGTAGTGACTTCAATTATTTCGTTATTTTTGTTTTTTAATTATCTTGACCGGTTTCTATTATAGTTTCTTTCCGTTTAACATATGTTTCAACAACTATATATATTGGCTAGGCGGTCGAGTGGTCTAAGGCGCCGGCTAGTGTGCGAGGCGCTGTGTCGAAGTTGGTGTCCTAGGTGCGGATTCGAATCCGCTGGTAAGTGGTTTGTACTAAATGTTTCTCCACATATAATATCTAATGTTTGTACTTGTATCTTATAGATCCTACGTTAGAGAAAGTTCGTTATTCTGAATTTAATTCTCTCACAAATATATATATATATATAGCTGTGGGTGGTTGAATGCTTAAATGTGGCCCACTCATAACAGCTATAATTGTATGTATGTTTGCGTGTATATGTTAATTGTGCCGCCAGACGAGTGGGTTATGATTCATCAGCGTGTGTTGCAGCTATCCTTTTTAGGAAGTGAATGCATACGCTTGATTTCTGTGTATCTCGTCATAGCTAAGCGCCCTGCCGTAGTTCGTCCAAAGGTTGTCTGTCCTTGGTAGTTTACAAATATTTCTCCCGATATATAATTTTGCTTTGTGAACGTGAATCTCTTACGAGATCCCACATTCCGAAAGTTGCCGTAGTGAGTTCAAATTATCTCCCTTTAATATGTGTACTGAATTCACAGTATCCCCAAGATCCGACACCTTTCATTGTCACTGTCTCAATGTACCTGTGTGTGACTGAATGCTTAAATGTGGCCCACTCATTTGTATGTATGTATGCTATGTTAATTGTGCCTCCAGACGAGTAGGTTATGATGTAGAGATACAGTTCTTCAGCGTGTGTTGCAGCTATAATTTTTAAGAAGTGAATGCATACGCTTGATTTCTGTGTATCTCGTCATAGCTAGACACCCTGCATCCGAAGGCTGTCTGTCCTTGGTAGTTCACAAATATTTCTTCCTATATATATATATATATATACTGTAGTCCCTGCAACACCGCCAAAGGATAAGTTGTTATTTAAAGAGTTTTATTTAAACTGCCGTGTATTTTAGCGCTTGGGTTTTTATAAACTGTAGCACTGTCTAAATGCTTTTTTTCACATCTCTCTCTCTCTCTCTCTCTCTCTCTCTATATATATATATGTATATGTATGCAACTGTATAATATGCAAGTACAAAATGTTTCTGAAATAAAATTATTATAAACAAAAAAGAAGCATTTAACATTCAAACAAAAAAGTCCTTTTTACGTTTTTATTTAAATACCATTCCTTGCTTAAAAAAAAGAAAGAAATATTTTTTATTGAAACTGCGTATACTGGTTTGCAAAAAGTTATGTTATTTGACATTTAAGACAGATATTTCTTTTGTTTCCCAATTTTTTAAATTGATAACGGTAAGAATCTCGTTGTTTGATGTTTTCAATAATCTCAGACTCCATCCATGGCTCAGTTTTTTGCTTTAATCTGACTTCCTTAATTGGGGTAACTGTACAATAAAACTGACATAAAAAATGATCAAGCATTATTAACATTACTTGCTTCAAACAGTGTTTTCCATTTTGTATTTATGAGTTTCATTACAAACACATCTTTGTTGTAATTTTTCATAGATCTTATCTTTGTATATAAATGTTTTTTAAAATTAATTTCCAACGTTTTTCTGATGCAGAATCAAGACTGACAAACTTTCTCATTAGTAGTTGATTTTTACAATATCACGGCGGTATGCTTTCAGACAGTATTGAATTATTTGCAACTCATACTACATAATTGTTCAATTTGTTTAAAACGTTACGTTGGAAAACTACAAATGGCTGAGTTGAACGCATCAATAATTTAGTAAAACGTTTGTCAAAACAACAAAACGTTCTTTCTTCCATGCGATGTGAGAATCAATGATAGTTCATTTGTATATCTTTTCAGATAGATATTTATAATATTGTGAGGAGATTTGTGAAATCTTCACAAATGTAAAGGCAATGGTTATTCAATTAAGATCTCGTTGCCGGCGAATCTGATCGAAAACTGATTTGATTAAATTGCGTTTACCTTTGAGAATTAACAGACTGAGTGCTAAAAATGGATTCGAAATAATTTCTATTGTTGAGCATCAGTTACATGTCAAAATGGAAACTGGTTACATCAAAGTCACAACGCAAATTAAAGTTGTAATAACAGCTATAACCCACGTGGTGTGTCATCATATCATAATACTAAAGAACTATGTGTCCTATATTCTTCATACATATTGCATCATACCAATGCTTTTCTGTGTTTTTTATTTTAAGGCATAAAATAAGAAGAACATTAGTTTTGTTATTTTGTCGAAATGATAAAACTATCATGAAAGTATACAGTTGCTTACTGCTCGCTGAAATAAAATCTGATATTCCCAGCAAATAACAAATATCGTCTATATTTTTATAATGTCAACTTGCCTCACTAGGTTTTATGGAATTAACTTCATTCTTTCGAGTAGAGCATGTAAACCGCAACATTGCTAAAGCGAGATTGCAGTGGAATGAATACACATAATGAACAATTGTGAAATGACCCAGTATTGCGCATCAGCGTACTCGCATTTGCATTGGTCATAACCAACTTTGTAATAGCTTATATTTAGCTTCGGCTGCGAAAAGTAATGGCGAGACAAGAACTTCCGCTAATATCAGACTCTTTCCTTATTTGGAATAATGACCATGCCTTGGTTAACGTTGTCGGAAGAAAATTATCTCGTTTATGTCCGGGAACTAGTACAGCAAATCTGTTGATGTCTATCAGCAGACGCCTTCTTAAAAGAGCATACGGGCGGGAGTCATGTCACATCAAACGGTTTTGCATTGTATAGAATATATACACACATTTATACCTTGCACACATGTTTTGAATCATCCTTTATTTTTTGTATTGTTTCAGGTTAATATGTATTTTAAAGAATACAAACTACATATATAGTTTCACTATTTTGTGTTGCATCAGTAGTATAATAAGACTTTTTCTACATAGACGGAGAATCCAAGGATCGGTGACGTCACAACCTATCCCCGCCCCTTTCTTTTCAAATATAAATTAGATGACAGTTATTGAATGAAAGTATATTTCCTGATGAATGACTTGGAATGAGAGTGTCAGAATGTAGAGAGTGCGAATGTAATATGTAATAAGTATGTATCTACACCGTTTAAAGTGTGCTGTGTGAATGTTGGGCGATCCACAACACACACATGGAGGGGGTAACAAACGGGTTTACCATATATGGAGATGAACAAGTATAAGGGGACTGAGGTAAAATGAATATTACCGCGTTATATACCAGCCTTAAAAGGAAATAACTATGTTAAGCAGGATTATTTGAATGCGAAATTGACATATCTCCATATTTTACCGTTCTTGATGACTGTAGAAATAGTACTTTTTACATGTTTTAGACTCATTTTATTTATCGAATACATTAACTAAATCGCTTAAAGATACTATAGCTCCATATAAAGCTGGATAGCGTATACTTAATACTTATACCTAAATAGGGGAGGTTTTACGCTTTTACGCTTGGTTTACCAGCAAATTTATGCTAGTAAAACCTAGTAAAACCTAGTCAAACCTAGCAGTAAACCCGTATATAAGGTGAGTAGCCTATACCAGGACACCATTTTTAATCCGTCGTTCGTTGTAGTATACCAATATTCAAAAAAACATCACTGTCCTTATCACCGAAAAATAGTTCGCTGAACACGGGATTTGACAATCCGTATACATAACTATTACGCCAAAGCGACAACTGAAATAGTAATTTTCGTTTTAACTCTCTATTTCTTTAATAATGGATTTTGGGTTATTTCTCAATGTTATTTCAACAAAACATTGACAGTATATTTTCAGCGTTTGCTATTTAAATGTTGGAATTTGTAATCTCTATTTACTGGGGCTTTTTTATTTCCGAAGGTCTTTGGTGTACGTTTGCACGTAGAAACGCATTTAATCACACACACACAGTGAACAAAAGATAAGGTCTGCAGTGTTGACAGTATAGCGATAAAAATAATGATATTGATCAACTGAATGGATTAGCCCAATAGCAAAGCGTAGTGGAAGTCATGGGTTGGAAAATAGCATAGGCTATAATAGGGTGTGCATTTGTGATGTTACTTTGTCGATCGTAGGTAAAGGAATGAAATAGGTTTGCTATAAAACTGCCTTATATACGGGTTTCCAGCCATGTTTCACGAGCTTGAAATTGGTAGTAAACCAAAGTGGTAGTAGTCGTTAAACGGCTCCAATGTGCAAACGCTCACTAGCCTCATATAGACATTCAGTATTTTTAAAGAAACATATGAATTTTGAAACTGATCTGAGAAGTTATGTATATTAAGGCCCAATTGCAGTATTGTTTCCTTGAATAGACTGTTTTATAGCATTTTGTTTAAGGTATAACACTATGCATAGTAGATTAATTTACGAAGGAAAAACAACATGTGCAACAGTTTAGCTATTACTAAAATCAAACATTAGTAGATAGATATGTAGATGAGTTGTAATAAGTTAACAACAAACACAGCTTTTCTGGACTTGCCTCATCTCCTGATACAACACCAGTTGCTGATACAATTGTAAGTATAACAGTGATTTACAGTTATATCTATAAACTCTCTCTCCTTTTATTTAAGCGTATTGTTACACGTTTTAAATGTAACGAGAAATAAAGCAAAATCAGCAACACAAACATATAACTAACACATTTATTTACTTAAAAAATCACTTACAGAATACACAAATCCAGTTTTTCATTAATAAAGTGAGTGTCTCTTTAATCCAAATGTTAATTGTCCTTTCAGTCCAAATTAATTTCAGTTATAAGAGAGCACTGTAATAACAACACATAAAAATATTTTTTAAACTTTAATAGATTTGGCAAATATTGGGCGTGGCATGGATTGAAAAACAAGCCCAAAGCATGGGGTTTAACAATTGGGCTGCCAGCAAGTGTTGAAAGCACGGTTGATATTCAAGCATAATTACAAGTGCACCGAATCCAATCAATTCAAATGTTTTTTATCAATTCGTACGGACAGCAAATTTGTATATACTTTAAGTTTAGATTACAATTCAGTCTCTGGGTATACAGGAGCTGAATAAAGTTAAACTGAAAGTTATGTGTCCTTCCTTTCACACCTTTGCTGCCCGCCGATAATTAAACACTACAACATTTAAACACATCAACTAGCTGTAATCCAAAACTTCCAGCAAGTATGTAAGTGTCCTTAATGTCCATGCCATACCAGTAATAGTTGACTACGTAAGTGGACCCAGAGGAAGACATCAACTGAAAATATATAACTCAGAGAAAGCAACATGATCTGCAATATAAAATACTATCTTTTGAATAGAAATATTGACAAATAATGAAATGTCTTAAATGAACTTATTGTTCTTATACAACTTCATAACACTATTATCGATTTCAATCAATGATCCTGTGGGCTGGGAGGGAGGGAATTTAAATTGTTAACAGAAAGCTAAAGCACCTTACCTCACTGTTAAGCCAACATGCCGGTGTAGAAGTAAAAACACTGCACCGTGAAATTTACTCCATAAGTTCAAAACGCTAATTTTGTGTCCTCCAATAACCGTTGACTATAACATATATTATAGTCAGTATTATTGGAGAGCACTGTAATAACAACACATCAAAATATTTTTTAAACTTTAATAGATTTGGCAAATATTGGGCGTGGCATGGATTGAAAAACAAGCCCCAAGCATGGGGTTTAACAATTGGGCTGCCGGTAAGCACAAAATACCATTATGGCAAGCCCTTACAGTAGAAAGCATTAAGCAATAAAGCAGATTGAATATTACAATATTAAGGACATAAATACATGTGCACCAAATTAAATGTTCATTATGAAAGCATCTTTTCTGATAAGCATTTAAGCAAGTGTTGAAAGCACGGTTGATATTCAAGCATAATTACAAGTGCACCGAATTCAATCAATTCAAATGTTTTTTATCAATTCGTACGGACAGCAAATTTGTATATACTTTATGTTTAGATTACAATTCAGTCTCTGGGTATACAGGAGCTGAATAAAGTTAAACTGAAAGTTATATGTCCTTCCTTTCACACCTTCGCTGCCCGCCATATGGATGGGCGCCCGGACACTCCAAGTCATAGAGTAGAGTGTCCAGGCTCCCATCCACCGCCATTAAAGGGACACACGGCAATCTTGATTTTTAAAACCTCGCGGCGTCCCTTTACTTTTTTTGCATAACATGCATTATTTCAATCATTAATATTAATTATAAGAATAGTCTAAATCAAATTGTTTTGGTATATTACTGACTTTTGATAATATTGCACCAATAATATATTTCAACATTTGGTAAAATAACGATAAAAATTGAAATCTCAAAATATTAATTAATGATATGCTAGCAGGTTTAAAGTCAAAATGTCACTTTATAAATAAATCGAGAAGCCAATTTTGATGTTTGATAAAAACTTTAAGATAGCCGTGTGTCCCTTTAAGCTTTCAATATACATTATGCCCTAAACATTTTCAGTGGAATGTACCTAACCGCATCAGGCAAATACCACTCATCAACTACTGACTAAATTACCGCGAACATAAGTGCAGTATATATAAACCTGCTACAGGGACATTACATTTTGGAATTGAGGGTAGCAGGTGGAGTAATTTCTCCCAAAACCTCGCTAAGCGAGCGCTTTAAAAAAAAAGAAGCAAAAAACGAAGTTACCAACGTTTAGACTCCATTTAAATTCGACAACGACGACGCCACACATAAAGCACGCAATATGAGAGTAATATTAATCAACGTTTACCTAGTCCCTGGCATGACGTCACTCATAAACTACGCAGATGAAACACATCGATTATTTAGTGCAAAATCGCACGGGAAACCCCACATTTCGGGAATATTAATTAAATAATTTACGAGAACGTTGTTATTTATTTATAGTGATATCAATTAGCAAAGGAATCTCAAAGAATAGAAACAAAGAAAGAGACGAAATAAAGCTTACGTTAATTGAAAGAAAAATTGTTCTGACGAGAATCAAAGATGGCCGAAATAGGAGACTTTATTTACATGCAGCAACAACGTATACACTGTATGACTAAAATGAAACGAATACAACCTAATCGAAGATAAAATTATGACATCAGGAATATTACAAAAAGAATTGATAGATCCTGCGAGTATGATTTCAATGAATTTAAAATATTAACAGAAAGCTAAAGCACATTAACTCGTTGTTAAACCAACATGCCGGTGTAGAAGTAAAAACACTGCATCGTGAAATTTACTCCATAAGTTCAAAACGCTAATGTTGTGTCCTCCAATAACCGTTGACTATAACAGATATTATAGTCAGTAATATTTCCGATTTATTCTAAATATCCAATGTCACTGTTATTATGAATGAGCACAATAATAAGAAAATCCTCTCATAAATATGTTATATATTTTTAAAAGCATCAAATTCAAAAGAAATTTTTTGCTGAATACTAATCTTCCGAACTGAGCTGCTGAGCTGCTCCCAGAGTCTGTTTATATGCTGCCATAGATTGTTCCAGATGCTTCCCCACTAAAACAGTCAAATGAGTACCGTTCAAATCATCATAAATGAATTTGCATCACTGATTTGAATAGATGGTAAACATGTTTACATATATTCTAATTTTAGGTAGTCTAAGAACTAGATCATAATCTGTAAATGTCTGAGGTCACATGAAAACAGGTATCATGCAATGCTACATAAGTTAATTAACGCGCAGTGCTATAGTTTCAAAACAAAAGCTAAAAGGTTGTAACATAACAATATTTAGAATATATAGTGTGAGAGTCAAACTAATCCGTTTCTGACAATATAATACAAAATATGTTGTATTCCGATGATGGGTGGGATGGGGTTTTGTGAAGTGCACCTGGGGTGCTTCATTATAAATATATAAAGTTATAAATGTGTACAGTTGTATGTTGCTTGCACTGAAAGTAGGTATACCACTAGATCTAGAAATGTAACATTTACAGACCACAGTCAACCAACAGTACGCATTCAAAACATTTTACAAGGATACATAGAAGCAGTGATAAGAGACCTGGGCCTAAATTCATCAAATTTTTGAGCACAAGAATCAGACTCAGACTCAAAATCTCATTTTTTTGCAAACCTTATTATCACAAAGGTATGGGTAAGAATTGTGATTTTCAGACATTATCTGTTAAATTACCTTTCAAATTACTCGTTTCTGAGATTTTGAGTCTGAGTTCGATTCTTGTGCTCAAAAGTTTGATGAATATTAGGCCAGTTTAAATAGGGAGATAAGAACGAGTTGTGCCCCATACATACCTCCCATACAGCACCCTCCAAAATAAGTACGGACGATTACATTTGGACCAATCTTAATAATTTGAAATTGTCTGAACTAAATAAACATTTCTTGATAAGCTTCTTAAACTTTCACAAAACAAATATTCTGTAACAAACCACTTACGCACTAAAACATATTCAGAGGATCGTGAGGTATACCTGGCACTGACATGTTTGAATATTTAAGAATGTGGCTAAACCTGGGCTTACGCCAGTGATATAAGTATATCCCCTTATGTGTAAACTAATGAACAGTGTTTTCTCTAGGCCTGGTACTCGTTAATAGCTACTCTGCACTTTCGATAGAGACCCAAAAATGATAATAAAAATAATAGAATAAGTCTGCGCCTGAACGTTTCAAGCATCAAACACATTCTATTGATTTCCGAAAAACGTATTTATACCAAAGCTTTGTGATATTAAATATATTTATAGTTTCCATATTTTCATTGAAAGGGACCAAACAATGTTTTTTTCTGAAGCTTTCAGAATCCGAGAGATTGATGTTCATTCAGTACTTATGTTATTCGATTAAACCAAAGGAAAGGCGTGTTTTTATTTGTCTGAATAAACGATTGCCAATAAAACAGACACTTTACAGTGAAAATACTTCACTCTCAGTTCACCAGCTGCGGTCACGTAAGACAATATCCTCTTTGAGAAACAAATTGAGTACTCTCCTGGTTCTGGTCAAATCTAGCGTTGTCGTTTAATGTAGAAGGACTTAACATTTAAGAACCCGATACACGTAGAAATAGGCTCTGTGAAAAATGGGTTAATAGTCTTGATAGTAATACTTCTATGATAAACAACAAATGCTGATATTCTTGTTATTTATTGTACAGAATGATGGATGTGAAAAGCTATAGAGCATAAACGTACACTCTTTTAGAGTATAAATTGTTGGTTAAATGTATAGTTATCTTATACTATAGCCCGGTTCGAAAACATGATTTTGTTCCCCTTTAACGGTAAATGCAAAGCTGACAATGGGTAGCAAATTGGATTGCGCTATTTTGCGGATTTACCGGCCAGTCTGGGCTATAGGTTTTAAGCTTCGTATACTTATATGCTGATCAAGTATTATAGATCCTATAGTATAAATTGTCGGGTAAAATATAAAAGGATCTTATAATATAGACTTTTAAATAAGCTTATACCTGCTTATACTATATGTGGCTGGTTAAATATACAAATTACCTTATATACTGGACTGCATGTTAATATGCAAGTACCATACTTCTTGATGTGTGCATGTCAGGTGATTTAAATATGTAATACTCGTATATTGTAGAGTGGCGGCAGTGTGTATAATGTATAAAGCATCGTATACATACTATATATAGGCTTTTTGGTTTAATGAATAATAATCTCATATAATAGGCTGTTGATTACAATAATATTAATTTCTGTACAGGAAAAATGGTTACATGTTTTAATGATTTCATATAAAAGGTTGTTTATTAGATGAAATGAGTTTTTATACAGATGATTGATAAAGCCTATAACAATTATTGTTTACAGGTGCTTAGTTAAATGTATAGTTTTCTTGTATGTTGGGACTATAGCACGATGTTGTTGAGTTCAATATCTCAAATTTGAAGATGACGTTGTTTCTTTTTGTTTTTCTGATGACCTGTCAAGCTGGGCTTTAGGTTATAAACTTCGCACACCTATATACTCTTAATAAACTATTACAGATTGTTGCATATAAGTATAATAACCCTATATAATAAGTTGCCGGGTAAAATATGAAATAATCTTATAATATGGGCTTTTGAAAAATATTATATTGTATGTGCTATATATGTACAAGCTACCTTATATAATGGACTGCACGTTAATATGCAATGGTTATACTTATGTACGCATGCCAAATAGTTCAATATATAATAATTGTATATTGTAGATTGTTGAAAAAGGTATAAAGTATAGTATAGTATAGGCTTTTTGATTGAATGGCTAATAATCTCAGATATCCCATAGTATAGGCTGCTGATTAAAATAAAATGAACTGATATAAAAGACAAACGGTTATATTTGAAATGATTTCATATAACAGGTTATTTATTAGATGAAATGAACTTTTACAGATGACTGACAACACGTATAACAATTATATATAACAGGTTCTAGGTTGAATGTTTAATGCTTTTGTATGTTGGTTCTACTGCACAATGTTGTTTTAATTCAAACTAGAAAATGAATTCCACAATGTGCATTGCGGGTATATAGAGTTTAGACTTGAATATATGTATAGTGTAAATATGTTGAGATATTTAAGAAAAAGGCAAAAGTCCATATCCTTTTATTCTTTTATACGGCATTTGTTCATATCAATATGTTCATATTTTTGTTAATTGGACATATTCTTGTTTTGACGTCACTCATGCATAACCCATATTCTATTTCCTTCTTCTCTTATGTACTCGTCTCACTAAAGGCTTTCTATGGAGGGTGTTCGGACGCAATGTATACCTTACACTATGTTTCTTTTTCTCGAAGCATACAGATATCTTCAATTTTATTAATCTTAAATGAATATCAAAATATGTACCTATAATGTTAAAGGTCTTGGTGAAACCAAGAAACGAAGACAAATTTTCGAATGGCTTAAGAAAAATAATAACTCTATATGTTTTTTCCAAGAATTACATTGTTCACCGAACCATTACGACAAATGGAAAAACGAATGGGGTCATGACGCATATTTTAGTGGCAATAGCACAAATAGCAAAGGTGTGGGCATCCTTCTTAATTCTAATTTTTCATATAAAGTTATAGAACATCAGGTAATTGCTGAAGGCAGACTTCATGCATTAAAAATTTATGTTGAAAATAGGGAGGTTTTACTTTTAAATGTGTATGATCCAAATAGTGATGACGTTACATTCTTTGAAAAAATTGAGAGTTTTATAAGTGAACATGAAGGGGAAACGCTTATAGTTGGGGGGGGGGGGGGGGGGGATTTTAATACCGTCATTGATATCGAAAAGGATAAAAAAAAACGGTAATCAAGAGGGAAATCGAAAACTAGAGATAAAGTTAATAATATTATTTCATACTATGACGTGAATGATATATGGCGAATATTAAACGATGATAGCACTCACTATACTTGGCATTCAAACCACAAGCCTCCTATATTTTGTAGGCTTGACTATTTTTTGATATCTACAAATATTGTCAATGACGTTTCGAAATGTAAAATCTCCGCTGGACTACGCTCAGATCACTATGTTGTATATTTTAATATAAATTTGTCAAAACACCCTAGGGGACCTGGATATTTTAAACTTAATAACAGCGTTCTTCTCAATAAGGATTATCAAACAAATATACGGGAAGGCATTAAAGAAATAACGGAAATAAATAAAGACTGCAACCCAAACACGTTATGGGAAATAATGAAAGGATCGATTAGAAACGAAACTATAAAATATTGTTCAACTAAAAAGAAGAAAGATTTAAAAGAAGAGAAAAATGTTACAGCGGAAATCGATAAAATAGAAAAAAAGCTAGCAGACGATATAAATAATAATGAATTATTAGAACTTTTAAATGTAGAAAAACAAAAGTTGAAGAAAATAATAGAAAAACATACAGATGGAATTATTTTAAGGTCTAAGGCGCAATACATAGAAGGGGCAGAAAAAAATACGAAATATTTCTCAAATTTGGAAAAAGGAAACGCAGAAAGGAAAACAATTACAAGACTTATTAAAGATGATGCAGAAGTAACAGATTATAAGGATATTTTGACAGAAACCAAGGATTATTACGAAAAGTTATATAAACGAATTGAAACTATAGAATCGATGCGAATTTTTTTTTCCAAATGCAAATGTAGAAAAACTTAACGAAGAACAGAAACATATTTGTGAAGGAAAACTAACCGAATATGAGTGTGCTCAAGCTCTTAAGGCAATGAAAAATAACAAAAGTCCAGGATCTGGTGGAATTACAACCGAATTCTATAAAATATTTTGGAACGACATTAAACCATTTTTTATAAAGTCAATAAATCACTCGTACGACACAGGAAGTTTAACTACATTACAAAGACAAGGAATTATTACATTGCTACCGAAAAAGGATAAAGAATTAACCAAGTTAGAAAATTGGCGACCGATAACGTTACTAAATATAGATTATAAAATTGCAACAAAGTCAATAGCAAATCGTATTAAAAATGTTATTCCGTCTATTATAAGTTCAGCTCAAACAGGGTTCATACAAGGAAGGTATATCGGAGAAAATATTAGAATGCTTTTTGATGTACTAGAATTTTTAAACGATAATGATAATGCATGCATTTTATTTTTTGCAGATTTTGAAAAAGCATTCGATAGTTTAAATCATGATTTTATTTTTAAGTGCTTAGAGTATTTTAACTTCGGAGAATCTCTAGTAGGCTGGATAAGATTATTCTATAATAATATACAAAGTTGTGTTTCAAATAATGGTCACATGTCAGAAGGAATTACAGTACAACAGGGGGTAAGACAAGGATGCCCATTATCTCCAATTTTATTTATTATAGCTATTGAAATATTGTCTATTGCAGTCGCCCAAGATGAAACTATTAATGGTATAAGAATTACAAACCAAGAACTTAAACAGACATTCTTTGCTGATGACGCTACTTTTATCACAGACGGGTCACGTAGATCTTTTGAAAATTTAATTAACGTTATAGAAGACTTTCGAGGAATTTCAGGTTTAAAACTTAATACAAAAAAGTCAACTGTTCTACGCGCAGGGTCTTTAGCTAAAAGTAATATCGAATTTTGTAAGAGTAAAAAGTTCACATGGACATCAGACAAAGCAACTACTTTAGGGATGGTTTTTACAAATAATAAAGGGAAAATGCATGAATATAACCTAGACCCAAAAATAAAAGATTTTTATACGTGTCTTAATAGTTGGCGAAAGTACAATTTATCACTATTGGGAAAAATCACAGTCATAAAAACGTTTGCTCTACCTAAACTCATATATCCACTATCAGTTCTTGAAAACCCACAAAAAGATATCATGAAAAAAATAACTCAAGCTACTTTCAGTTTTCTTTGGGACGATAAACCAGATAAGATAAATAGAGAAACCATTATACAAGATTATGAAAATGGAGGGCTTAAAATGATTAATATAGAGTTTTATCTTAATTCTTTAAAATGCAGTTGGATTAAAAGAATTTTAGATGATAGTAATAAAGGACATTGGAAAGAACTATATGTAAATGAAATAAATAAATTAGGAGGAAAACTGCTTTTTGAAGGTAATTTAAATACTACAGATGTAAAACGTTTAAAAATAAGGGGAACGTTTCTTACAGAAATAATAGAAAGTTGGGCATATGTGAATTTTAGGCAGACTACAGACAACATTTCCAAAGAGATAATATGGAACAATTCAGCAATTAAAATCAATGGCAAACCAACATATTTAAAAACATGGGAAAATCGAGGGATAAAATATATTGAACAGTTATACGATTATACAAATAAAAGAATTTTCACATTTCCTGAATTCAAACAAATTTATGATATTAGCGAAGTAGATTTTTTAAAATACCATTCACTTATTACAAGTATACCACCTGACTGGAAAGCAAAACACAAGACAGAAGCAATAAACAACATGGAAAACATACATCAATCTTTAATAAACAACGTTCTTGAAGGAAATAAGGTTAATGGATTAATATATAAATTACTAATAGAAAACAAATGTCGAAAAAGAATTAAAAAACCTCAGAGTAAATGGGAAGAAATAATTGGAAATTTAGAGTGGAAACAAATTTATTTAATACCTTTTCGATGTACTATAGATACGAAATTAAGAGCATTTCAGTATAAATATCTTACTCGAATTTTACCTTCCAATAAACTACTACACAAATGCAAGCTAGTGAATTCAAGTCTTTGTGACTTTTGCAACATGCATGTGGAAACGATTACACATCTCTTTTGGGAATGTCATATAAGCCAGATATTTTGGTCACAATTACAACACATTCTACAAAGCAAAGGGTTTCAAATTACTTTTGATTTAAAGACTGTATCATTTGGTTTAATATGTAAAAACAACAGAAACGCTAGTATTTTGAACTTTATTATTATTATTTCAAAATACTTTCTATACAGAAACAAGTATTATAAAACCATCCCTGATATTGATTGCTTTATGAGATATTTGCATTATAGGAAAGATATTGAGGAAATTATTGCATTTTCTAAGAACAAACTTGAACAACACAATGCCAAATGGAACTTTGTTGACATTTGAGAAATGAAATAGAGATAGAAGGTTAATTAGTAACGATCACTTTCCATAGATATACCTCTTACTATACTCATACTATACTCTTCTTTTTTACTATCTTTCTATCATCTACCTTTTTCTCCCTAAATATTTCTATTAAAACTAAACGTTTTCTTTTCAATACATTATATTGTAATTTATTGTTGAATATAATTTTCATAATTATAGCTTTTGTACATTATTGTATTGAAAAGAAATAAAATGTTAAAAACAAAAAAAGAACCCGATACACTCAAAATGCAATATATTTATATTTATCTAATACGATTATTAATAGTTATAATCGCAAGGAAAGGTGGCTGAGGAATATAGACAAAGTGTATCTATAGTTGCATTGAGTGTGTGTGTGTCGTGAGGGTCTGGATGGTGATTGTATCGTCTATATTACCATATTGGATGCATCTATAGTTGCATTGAGTGTTTGTGTGTGTCGTGAGGGTCTGGATGGTGATTGTATCGTCTATATTACCATATTGGATGCATCTATAGTTGCATTGAGTGTGTGTGTGTGTGTGTCGTGAGGGTCTGGATCGTGATTGTATCGTCTATATTACCATATTGGACGTATCTTTAGTTGCATTGAGTGTGTGTGTGTCGTGAGGGTCTGGATGGTGATTGTATCGTCTATATTACCATATTGGATGTATCTATAGTTGCATTGAGTGTGTGTGTGTCGTGAGGGTTTGGGTGGTGATTGTATCGTCTATATTACCATATTGGATGTATCTATAGTTGCATTGAGTGTGTGTGTGTCGTGAGGGTCTGGATCGTGATTGTATCGTCTATATTACCATATTGGACGTATCTTTAGTTGCATTGAGTGTGTGTGTGTCGTGAGGGTCTGGATGATGATTGTATCGTCTATATTACCATATTGGATGTATCTATAGTTGCATTGAGTGTGTGTGTGTCGTGAGGGTTTGGGTGGTGATTGTATCGTCTATATTACCATATTGGATGTATCTATAGTTGCATTGAGTGTGTGTGTGTCGTGAGGGTTTGGGTGGTGATTGTATCGTCTATATTACCATATTGGATGTATCTGTAGTTGCATTGAGTGTCTGTGTGTCGTGAGGGTCTGGATGGTGATTATATCGTCTATATTACCATATTGGATGTATCTATAGTTGCATTGAGTGTGTGTGTGTCGTGAGGGTTTGGATGGTGATTGTATCGTCTATATTGTACCATATTGGATGTCGCGCTGACCTATTTTTAACAAATTTGAAAGACATTGACCTAAGTATCTTTCGTTTGAAGTGTTGGTCAAAGTTGACCAAGCAATGTCTGATAAATCGTTAAAGTCAAAAGTAAACGACCGACGGTTATCCCAATATCTCACATTTGAGCCTTTGACCCAGGTGAGCTAGACGTGCCATTAAAAAGGATACCTGGCACTGGCACTGAGAGGACATATAAGTACCGGTCCGACCCAAGATTATGTTATCTGTACTGGGAGGAAATATAAGTACCGGTCCGACCCAAGATTATGTTATCTGTACTGGGAGGAAATATAAGTACCGGTCCGACCCAAGATTATGTTATCTGTACTGGGAGGAAATATAAGTACCGGTCCGACCCAAGATTATGTTATCTGTACTGGTATTAAATATAAGTACCGGTCCGATGCTTGATTATGTTATCTGTACTGGGAGGAAATATAAGTACCGGTCTGACACAAGATTATGTTAATTGTACTGGGAGGAAATATAAGTACCGGTATGACCCAAGTTTATGTTTTCTGTACTGGGAGGAAATATAAGTACCGGTCCGACCCTTGATTATGTTGTCGGTACTAGGAGGACATATATGAACCGTTCCGACTCCTGATTATGTATATGTACTGGGAGGAAATATAAATACCGTTCCGACCCCTGATTATGCGTCTGTGCTGGGAGGAAATATAGGTATGGTTTTAATGCTCAACACTTATTTATACAAATAATCTGATTTTATGACTATATGTCAATGGAAATGTATAGGATGATTTAGAACTGTAAGTTGATTGTTATGTAGCTTGTATTATGTAGGTATTATACATGCATTTGTGTCCATTGCCTGATAACGGACATTTCAATTTCTCACATATTCATGCTTATGATCCGGCGTCTGATTTAAGCGACTTGTGAATCATTCTTTATGAACCACCATTATTACAGTGTTGAAAGGGGAACCAGTGGATGAATGCAGCTAGATATATAAATATATTGTAGCAAACATTTGATATGGTGTCAGACCGGTGAAAATCAGCCCATTGAACAAAATGCAATATAGGCTATATTTGGAGATCAGTCACAAGTTCCACAACATTCGTTCGCTTAAATACACTTTTATTCTGTGAATTAAATACATTTGGCTAGCAAACGGTCCCATATCTGAAATAAAACACCGATTCAGTTTTTCAACATTTCGCGTCATTCATTCACACTATGCATATTTTGAAATAAACATCTGTCAAAAACCACAACTCTACCTTACCTCTGTGCTCATACTCTCCAAAGAAATAATCCTGACAAACACAGTAAAATACTTACTATTCGTGACAACATACATACTACTTTAATCTCAGGTTAGATTTAACAATAAAATAAAATCTAATCTTGGGAAACACACATGCAAACTAGAAACTTTGGATTTTTTCAAGGAACTATTTTTTTTGACACCATATGTAAGCGGAAATGGGCGAGTTTTATCAGTCGCCTATACTTACTTCATGTACCAGCAGTGGCGTAGCTGGCCGATCTGAACGGTATAACGTATTTTTAAGCCATCATTTCGGAATATTTTGCAACAAAACCTCCACCACGTATCCACTCCCAATTTTTTTAATGCATTTTTAACGTTTTTAGAATTGTCATATACGAGGGTCATTCAATAAGTTCTGTCACTAACGCGTTTTAACAATTGTGAGTGTTGATGCCTGGTACCAAATGAAAGAACTTTTCAATACCATTCTATTGATGGTAAAATAAATGCCGCATCTTTTGTGTGACGAAAGTTATAGAACATTTAATACACATCACTTATACATACTGAGGCATTTTCGTCCTAAGTTTTTTTAGGTATGTTAATTGTTACTTTTTTAAATGCCTGTTTCTCTTTAAGTACTTGTCGAAGACCTTTGCAATTTCTCATACATTACCAGTTATATCTGTGCATTACAAGATTCAGAATTTAAGCATGGTAGATGAAAAGGCATTGTCTTAGAAATTAACATTTTAAGCTAACGTGTAAAATTAATTTTATGATAAATGGACATTAAATGGAAGGGCAGTCATCTGAAATAGCGTTTTTGGATGATCAATATTTTCACTAAACATTGTACACAATTCTACAATAATGTGTTGAATATGAAATTTAAACACTGAAGGACTAGGATTTGTAAAAAAATACGAAAACATATTAATACTATGAGAATAATTACGACATTTAAAAGATATTATAACATTTCCTTAAACAAAATTAAGAAAATCAGTGTTATTACTGCTCAAATTAAGGGATATGCATTCACTCATATCTGGTTTGTAGCAAGATCTTTCCGAATTCTCGACAATCATTTTCATGGATTATGCGCGAATAACAACAGATGGCGTACAAGAATCATAAAATGCCATATATTAATTGTGTATGCTCGAATATATCAATAGTAATGTATGTTTCATTAATCAACAGTTACGCATATGCTGCGTTTTCAAAAGTAAGTGTGATCACTATCATGAAATACTTATTTTCTGCTATATTTTAATGTGTTCAAATAGTAATGTATGTTTATTAAAAGTAATTGAATTGAATTGAATTAGGGTTTTAAGGCGCACCAACACATGAACAGGTTATATGGCGCCTAACAGGCATGAACATGCCAGGCTCATCTTCCATGTACATCGAGATAAAATATGGAAAATGGGCCTAGAACCTTCTCACCCTGAAATGCAGAGTTGCTGCAAATTCTATCGTAGAAACTCCATTTAAGCTAGAGCCACGTTATTGTTTTTCTGCCACTGCTCTTTTGATGCGAGCGAGATAGCACCTGAAACAATGCAGGGATCATGATGGAGACCTTTAATGAACATGAACAAAAAATGATAAAATGAAAATGAATTTGGGGGGATTCTACCTCTCTGCCTACCCCTCCAAAGGGATATGCAGAGGCCCTATTCTTTGCCCCGTGACCAAACGGGGGCCCCCGGGAACCACACGGGGCTTATTAAAAGTAACGTATGCTTCATAAGTATCGTATGTTTCATTAAACATGTATTTCAGTCTGTAGAAGTTCCATGTATTAAACTTTTTGACTTAAAATAGTTTTGTTTTTTTCAGTTTAACCATACATATTGTCTCTCAGTATATAACTGTTTGACGGTGTATGTATATACCATGGTAATTGTATTCAGTGTAAGGTGAGGTATGTTACATCAAGTATTTTACATTTTGTTTTGATGAAATGTTTTAATAATCACACAGAGAACAGGTCAGCTGACTATGTCTGTGATTAGGGTAGCAAAACAGGTTACGAAACCACTCCATTATTTTCTGAATAATCATGAAACATAGCAGGAGGGACAGTCACGTATGTTTCATCTTTAAACTGCCTTGACAATTGTTATCCTATTAAATGTTTAGCTGAGCTAACTGTAAGTTCGAATGATAATAATGTACTCGGGTCATGATGAACATTTTCGGCGGCGTTGTTATGTCCCATTAAAGCTAGCGTATATAGTAAAGGACCAGTAAGTATACTGGAAAAAAATAAGTTTAGCCAGTATTTATGTACATTTAGTTTAAAGACATTGAATGCTCTTTTATAATGCGAAGTATTATAAAACAGTTACATGACATAGGGTGATCTTTTCTTTCATTAATTAGTTGTGATCCATTGTAAGTATCAGAGTTATCTCCCATTTAGTTAAAACAGTGTATTTCATATTTAAAAACACCAATATGATAAAGAGCATGGTTAAACGGATACTAGCCTTGTCATTATAATGCAATAACTAATCAAAGTTTTAGAAAATTTAAATTACCTCCCTTTACATTGAAATAAGAACATAAATACAATATCTGTAAAGCAGGTAGATTAAAACATTTTGTTATTTTTTTTCGCAGATATCATTTCAAACACAATGCCCTGCATATATCTGCTAATCTTTTTATTATGTTAATTATATTGTTAATGAATTCTGCCACGCATAGTCTAGAACATACGCTAATGAATTTGCCATGCAATTTACTTGCTAAACTTACTTTTATCAGTATAATATCACTCTGATATGGACTTGTATTATATATTGTGTTTACTTTTTAGGTTGTGTATATTATGGGTTTACAACGACACTTCTGGGACTGGCACAGATATCTCTTCTTGCCACTATCGCCATAGACCGCTACTTAGTTATCGCCAAACCTCCAAGCTTAAAACCTATAGGCATACGAACTGCTGTTATAGTAGTTATTTGCTGCTATGGATACGGATTGATATGGGCACTTTGTCCTGGTAAGTATTTACATAGTATAGACCCTTCTTAATATTTTCTCATGAATATTAATTGAGAGATGTACACACATTTTGTATCCAATGATAAACTATTTGTATTATTTCCATGACGGATATTGCGATAATTAAACCCTCTAAGTTTGGCCATCTCGCGCCTCGGTTAAACCTTTTGATAGTTCAAGTGCAATGCTCAGAACACATTGAAGTTTTCTTCCAGTTATATCCTACCACACCTATACCAACCAACACAACACAAATGCCTTGACCTGTCCTGTCTATATCATTTAAAAGGACTGCGTTTTGTGAGCATTCAAAACAGTCAAAAGTCAATATTGCGAAAAAGCACTTGACAAGAATAATGATGAGCCTAATTCATAAACATTTAGAGGATGGCTGGCCCTTAAACCCAAGCTCTCGACATGTAACGGTTCTTTTTGTTTGTTTGTGTGTGTGTGTGTTTTCAAAATACTGAGGAAATCCAATGGAATTGAATAAAAAGTTTTTAACAGTGCATCAACATATCTGTAATACTTAAAAGGTAACATTAGCCATGATTTATCAAAAATAGACTTAGCCGTGGACTCCGTACGCCAGAATGTCAATGCAGTCGTCCCATTTAAAAAGATATATTTTATATACATGAAAATGACAGTTTATACGTATGTTAGGCATCCATAATCATGTATGTCTATGCTGTAATTGAGCTGTGGAAATTATTGTTTTCGACATCGCTCGTGATGTTACTAAAGGGAAAGGGTAACAGAAAACTCCTTTATTGGTATACATTTTACTATTAATTCATGTATAGCTGGCTGTCTGATGTTTAAAATGTGTGAATCCCTCTTGAAATCTGCCTGTGTTTGTCACACCTTTAATTTATAATGTAAATAGTAATATAATTAACTTCTTAGCAATATAATTGACCCATTACTGATATTTCTTTAATAATGTTGATTTATTATTACATCTTTATTTAATATGATAACTGTTACACAAATGATGTTCGCTGGTATGTAGGGTATGTTACTGATTCTTTTTATTATCTTATTACATCTGATAGATTTATTACCAATATACATGCTAACTGTTCTTATATACGATATAAATAAGTGTCTTAATATATGTTATACATCCTACTTATACTGGTAATTTCCTTTAGTTTTGTTATACTAAGCTAAACTAGTAATTTCTTCTTTCGGTATTATCCGTACCAAGCACCTACTATTTCCGTTATATTTCGGAATGTACGGTGCTTTTACCCTCAACCTATTTTGTACTCCAGACGTGACATCATCTATCTGTCGGCTGTGTTCGTCTAATAATGTTCGACAACTCCGGATCAGTTCGTGACTATTAACAGATCACGGGAAATTCAATTAAATTCGCAAGGGATGTCATTCGCAAAAACTCTCGCGAATAAATCCGAATTTACAATAACACCTTTTTCTCACACTCTGTGTTCTTTTTCATGGAAATAATTTGAATTGGCTTTGCACATTTCCACATTTTCCAATCATTTTTGTCATAGTCATTTGAAGCTCTTACTCCTTTTGTTTGAAAGTTATTTCTATACCATGTATTGTCCTGCTGGTGCAAAACGGACTATCGCCTTCAAACATTTGCCACGTTTCTGCACAAAGGACGTAGTATATTTGCCATCTCATGCGATTTCCAATACTTTGCAAAAAATGTTAAATAATGTTTTCTAAGTGGGCAATTTGTTTATAAACATAAGTGATTGCATATGTAGCTTATGCTTCTTTGGTCAAGTAATTCTGTATGCTTTTTGCTGTAGTGATTATTATTTGCAATTTACTCTATTTTCCAACTTATTTCTCTTTAAATAAAGAACGACTACAATTCACATGTTTATTTATTTACTCTGCTTTACAAACAAATCCTCCATCACGCGATCTATTCATTGCAAACACCGCACCATGTTCCTCCTTCCAGCGGTTTTCTGTGCACCACTTACAAACAACGTTTCTCCCTCCATTTCTACCATTTATTTAAAGTCGCATAAGAGGTTGGAGAAGGAAACGTAGGCATCTGGAAACCTGCACTTCTTTCACTAACGGATATATTCATACGGTTCTTGAAATTCTCGGGGATAGACTCCAATACACGGTACCGCCTGTTGTATGTTTCCGTTCGACGCTAACGTAAAGTGTTTTGCTTAGGAATACACATATGTAACTTATTTGGGCCGGTGAAACAAGGACATACATTTGTTTGACCGCGTTGCTGATGGCTTAACTAATAAGTATAGTGTTCAAACACATAATGCACATAGTATTGGCTTATTCTTGAAAACACAGCAGGTATATATTACCCAAAGAGCTAATCGTTTCGTTGCAAACCATACTAATTGGCATATTATTTTAAATATCGATCACCTAGTTCTGAACCGTTTAATCCTCAACTCAAGCCTGGGGGTCGAGAAGGACATCACTCCATAGACAACATACTATGCATATATTTATCAAAATTAGAAGATAACAAGATAAGCAAGTTATCCATATTGGGGATTTTTCCTCTTTCTGTAATCGGTAGAGCTCTCGTGTACCGGTATTTATTTAAACAGTATTGCATGGTATGCTTGTAAAGATAGAACAGTCCGAACTAGACATGTATATGAACTGAACCTGAGCATCTGGTAGTTTTCTCACGGATAGAATATGGTAGGGTGACTTTTAGGATATAAAGTATGTGAACCCGGAACCCCTCCCCCCTCATTCCCCCGCCCCCACTTGCACATCCCAGTATAAATGGGACAGCGTAAATATAGAAATCCCCGTCACGAACTATTCTCTAACCAGCAAGGCAGTATCAATAAAACACAAAATTGCTCGTGTATATACAATAAACAATAGCCTAGAAGCCGCGAAGAAGGTACTCAATGACTTGGCAGAAGCCAGACCAACAAGTGAATAAACCATTGAGGGCACGACAAGACAAGATTGCAGACAAACATCAAACGTCACCGTCCTTTTGGGCTTCATAGATCAGTAGCTTCCCGGGGCATCTACAAGTTTTCTTTTTACCCTTGCAGTATTAGAGAGTGTAACCTGCTGCCTATTCCCAGACCATTGAGGACTTCAGGGCCAAGCTCGGCTTCCCACCGGCTCCCTTACCCAAACTAGCTTTCTACCATTTTAAATTGTTTACTGTATATTTTTATTGTCGTATCGACGATGGATTTTGACTGTTTTACAGGTATTTGTCAGTTTTATCAATGTCTAAATGACCTTAAAAAATCGTCCTTTTTTCCCACAAAGAAGAATCACAAATGCTTCAACACACTTATCTACAGATGGCTCCGGGTTTTTGTCCTGCATACTCCACTCCAATATTAGACTTCCCAATGTGTATGATGTTTTTGACATGTATATAATTATCAAACAGTCTGAAATCGCAAACTTGTCCACAGAATGGAGAACATGTTTTCACAACTGCACCACTGTCATTTAGGAAGAGGGTGCTGACCAACAGCAATCCTAAAATCGTAATGCCGGAATAACAAATTGTAGGAACGAATATCTAACGACTAAGGATGACATGAATTGCTCAGAGATGGTCTAGTACTTTTAGTCTCTGCTAGAATGGAAGAGAGGCTTCGAAGGATATCCAATTATTATGTCCAATCAAGTCTAATCATGAAAAAGCTTACAGTATGATGGATTCTCTTTCATCTTGAACTCACAGTATGCTTTGGAGTTAGAAAAGCAGTTGTTGTCAGTCCAGGCACAGATGTATTTGTCCTACTTGTTCAACATTTTAACTCACATTGAACGTTTGTACTTTAAAAATGCATGCATTCTGATTACGTAAGATTCATCCCATTTCAAGTTTCGAATCACTTGGCTTTCAAGGGCAATGTATCTGTATGTGAAGAGTCTATCCAGCTGTCATGCGGAACGTGTGTGGGTTCCACCCAGATATACGCCCGTGTACGAATAATGCGCGGACTCGCACCCGGGTGTCTACCTCCACCAATTGAAGCTGGAAAGTTGCCATATTACCTTAGCTGTTTTTGCGACTATAAACTTGATCTCACTTTATTGCATTACAGGTTGTGACACTTGCTTATCATTCTATAGAATTGGAAAGAAAAATGCCCTGAAATGTTTAGAAATGCCAAAGAACAAACACCTCTTCCAGATCGTGTTACAGACACGCTGTTGTCAGCTCAGATAAAAGCTGCTTCTTCCGCCTTTATTGGTTTGCTTTATTAATTGTCATATCCAGTGCACATCATTTAATTCGTTTCGGACGAATACTATACTGGGAAAGGCTGGCGTCAAGCCCAGAAAGGCACCACCAACACATGATAACTTTGTGATACATTGACTTCGTTGTAGATCAGTTGTTGATTTGGAGAGAAGTTTTGGAAGCAAAGTCACCCCCTCCCTCTCCCTTAAAATTCATTAGATTTTGGTTATTTGGCTGACTCCCGAAAAAAAAAATTCCAACAAATGGTAACCCAGGCTGTTTCACCGCCAGAGTAATTTGTGCGAAGGTGACTGTAGCGATGGCTATTAGATCCTGTATTGAGCAACTGTGTTTTCAAGCTTGCGAATGTCTGATGATGAAGATATCTGTCAAACAAAACGTGTTTACCATGTTAGCAAATGTATGCACTGATGATACACTTAATCCGACAATGATGGTTTCTTGAAGCTTCATTTATAGAAACAATAAACAAATACTATCACAAACCATTAAATCAAGTATTCATTTTATATCAAATGTAAAACGATTGTCTGATATTTCCAACAGATAGTAAAATATTTTGGGGAGTTTTGATTTGAAGAAGGCTTGTAAATACTGATTCCATCAGTGAACACCATTATGAATTGCATCCACATAACAATGTACCTGTTTTAGAATATTTTACATTTGATAACAATGATGAAGTTAACAGTTATAATTGATATCTTAGGATTCTTGGAAACCCAATAATTATGGCCAAAATAAAGTGAGAAAATTAGTTAAATGGTCTAGGCGACAGTAGTCAATGACAGTCCAGCAAAAGGCTGCTTTCAAGTCCTGTTGCTTAATGTTATATTGATGGTTATGTAAATTATTTTTGAACATATTGATTATTGTTATGTATTTATGAGGCAACGCTTTATTCACCATGTATTATATTTACATAGCTATTAGTTGGTACCAAATACAATAGTTTCTATCTTGACTACATGTGAATGTGCAGGTTTGGAATCTCTTTACTGCAAGGCCAGCATAAGGCTATTTTCAAGAAGTGTACAATGCTGCATTTTCTTCTGAATTAGTCCGATAACTCACAAATAGTGTTTTAGATGAATAGATGGATTATTATCATTTGAAAGTTTAGCACCATATGTTATATGTACATTGCTGATTAGTTGCTACAAAATACCATGGTGAGTTTTTGCGACACGTGCCATGTGCAAGTTTGTAATACCTTTAACGGAAGTCCAACATAAGGCTGCTTTCTGAAAAATGTACAATGCTGCATTTAAGTTTGAATGTGTCTCACACTTCAAGAATAGTGTTTAGGTGAATTATTAATTATCACTTGAATTTCAGCACCATATTTTATATGTACATTGATGTTAGCTGCTATCAAAATACCATAGTGAGGTTTTGCTACATCGTGCATGTGCAACTGTGTAATCTAGTTAATGAAAGTCTAGCATAAGGCTGCTTTATAACAATGTTCAATGCTGCATATTCATTTTGAATTAGTAGGATTCCTCACAAATAATATTTAGATGGATTAATATCATTTGAAAGTTCAGTACAACGCTGTATTTTGACGAGTTTCAAGGTGAAATGACAGTTCAGTATAAGGCTGCTTTCGTTGATAGTATTATGTGTAGTATTAGTTTTCAGTTGCTTGTAAATTGTTGATTATTGCTTGATATCATACTCAGGTTTTCATAATATAACATTGAGGTGGCTTCTCATTTTCGTCGGGTATTCGGGTGGGTACGCAATTATATTGCTGGTGGCGGATTGTAGCCCACCTATGTGTACGGCAAAAAATAGTTAACACATTTTGTTGTTAAACATTTTTGATTCAATTTTAACTTACTTATTATTTAGATTATAAGCTTGTATTATGCTTATTCGTCATTTTAATAGAATAAATGACATATTCCCACATTAGAGTGTCCTGTTTTATTTAACAATAGATGCCAACACATATAAACGCATACTCTAAAATGACAAGCCACGGTTTATACTTTAGTAACAGGATGCATTATTTGTATAAGACGATTTAATTTATGTGGGAATTGAAGGGAAAGATTCAAAATATTTTATATTTGATAACAAAGATGAAGTTGACAGTTATAATGTTGTTTTTCATTTACGGTATAAGTCTACACATTTCATGCATCTTATGTGTACTGATGAATAATCTTGAAGTCAATCATTCTGTAATGTAATGTTGCTAAAACAGTGTATTTTAATAGTTGTTTTCTTCCCCCCTACCCTATTTTTGTTTTAAATGAAAATTGCTTAAATTTACATTGGTATTAGTTAAGCATTGTGAACTATTACTTAAGGTATTTCTTTCTATGTTACGGTCATTAGAGAAGGTATTATCTTTAATTATTTACCTTTATATATACATGTATACATTTGGACAAACTCTTTCAAATTAACATATTAAGTAGCATACAAGCATGTACATAATCTTTTTAAAAATATAGTTCACAAATTTCAAGAAATAGTTAGAATGTGCCACATAAAAAATATAATTAGAAAACGTTTATATGAAAAATGTCATAATTGCAGCTGTAACATCACCTTTTCACCTTAATTATGGCCTTTAAATGATGTTCCATCATTCTCATCATTCTAAGGATTTACTGTATTACTTCTACATAAATGTATGTAAGCATTGTATGCAATCTTGAAACAATGAAATACAATAAGTTTACAATATATAGGATTTGGTTAAATTCATGGCGGCCATCTTGAACGCCATCTTATTTTCTCAGCTCGCCACCTTTTATGCTAATTTATAACTACATGCCCGTATTTAGTGAATTATCGCTACTTAATTCCAGATAACAACAATCGCTATTCCTATATCTATCATGCGTTAGTCGTGTTTTCATCTTATTTGTCGTTTTAACGATGCTAAAGAAAAGTATGACAGCTTAGAAGCAGGAAAAGTTTAACTCGACCAAGTCATAACGAGCAGTGAAACATCAAGCTGGATATAATATCCTCTAATTTGCATCCCTTCCTGTCGTGAAGAAATTGGTTAAAAATAAATTAATAGTGTAGTAAATCATTGCTTACGGTAATGAGCAACTTTAGTAAGGAAGGGACGCAAACAGAAATTCAAACAGCGTCATCCTTAAAAGTAGAGAAAATGAATTAAAGGCGAAATGAATCAAAACAGCTTTAAGATTAAGTTGAAAAATGAAAGAAAGAATTTCATCACAACGCATAAGACATCGATGTTTATACAATTTCAAATTAATTAATTGTTTATTGCGTGCGCTCACTTAAGAACAGTTAATACTAACTTTTGCTAACAACAGTTGCAAGTATTAGTATTTAGTAACTAGATATTTACATTTACTTGATACTGTCTGTTGAAAACATCGATTAAACTTTACTTTTCGAAATAGGGGACCAAATCATTTGAATCGATAACCATTCACATTTGGACAAGATATGCATGTTTGTGACTTTTGACCCGATTAACCCCTAGAGGGGCCCAGTGGATGAAGCCGAAATCCGAAGCATTATTGTGCATCTACACATCTTAACTAAGAAAAACACCATACAAGGACTTGCAATCTTAAAGGGTATAGAAGGAGTAATTGGCATAAAGCCAAAACTCTGGAATTACTGCAAGCTCCCCAAGTTGTACCCCTGTAGAAGGGCTCCTTTATACAGGAGGACAAACCCATTTTATAAATGTTGTGAGTCGAGTCTCTAAATGAGTATACCAAATTAGAATCAAATACATTCACATGAGGACAAGATATGTGATAGGCTTTTACCTGATTTCCTCTATGGAGCCCCCGAGGATGGAGCCAAAATATGAAAACTTATTGCACATCTACAAATCCTTAACTAAGAAACACCAAACATTTAGAAATCCCAAATGGTACATGTACAGAAGGAATTCACAAGGCCGAAACAGTCTAGTAGTAAATTACTGGAAGTTTCCCTGTAGAGGGGCCCCTTAATGCAGCCTGGAGGTCAAAACCAGTTTTAGATATGCTGTGCCTCGAGTTTTTAAATGACCATACCAAACTAGAATTGTAACCATTCACATCTTGACAAGTATTTTTGAGTGAATATTTACCATTTTACCACCACCCAACACAAGAACACCATCCCCCTCACACCCCCACAAAGGGCCCCAGTGGGCAGAGCCAAAATCCGAGATTGCGCATTTACAGATCCTAACTAAGAAACACACCACACATGAACTTGATATCTCAAACACAAAGGATATAGAAGGGGTAAGCGTCATAATACCGAAACTCTGCAATAGTAAATTACTGCAATCTCCCCAAATTGTGCCCCTGTAGAGGGGCCCTATAAGCAGGAAGACAAAACTCGTGTTGCATATGTTGTGTCTCGTGTCCCTAAATAACCATGCAAAATTAGAATCAAATCCATTCACATTTGGACAAGATGTTATTTTTTTCTGACCCAATTACCCCCAAGGAGGCCTTGGACGGAGGCAAATCCGAGACCTTGCTGCAGCCCCTTGGGTCATAAAATTATTGTTTGTTTCGCCCCCAGTGGGATTTGAACCCACGACCGCAGGTTCTCAATATAGCATAATGCATATTTAAGAAAATCAAGCGCCATAAGTCTGGTGTTACTTGTCCGATCTGGCTGGTTTTCAAACTTTTCCGAGCTTTCATTGATATTAATAATCAGGCACAATTTGGTAAAGATCGAATAATAAATGAAGGTGCTAGAGTTTTCACAAGCAGAAAATGGCATTTATAAGCAAACCAAGGGCCATAACTCCGGTGTTACTGATCCGATCGGGCTGGTTTTCGTTTTTATTGATGTTAACAATCTGTGCAATTTTGGTAAATATCAAATAATAAATGAAGGTGCTGGAGCGTTCACAAGGCAGAATATTGTATTTTTCAGAAAAACAAGGGTCATAACTCCGGCGGTACCTATCAGATCTGGCTTATTTTCAAACTTGTCCAAGCTTTCATTGATATTAACAACATTTATAAGTTTGGTAAAGATCAACTACTAAATGAAGGTACTAGAGTGTTCACAAGGCAGAAAATGGCATCTTTTAGAAAAAAATAAGGCATTTTTCAGTAATTCAAGGGGTCATAACACCAGTGTTACTGGTCCAAAATAGCCGGTTTTCTAACTTCTCCGAGCCTTCATCAATATCAACAATATGTTCAAGTTTCGTAAAGATCTAATACAAATCGAAGGTGGTAGAGTGTTCACAAGGCCCAATATGGAATTGTTTTCAGCAAAACAAGGGCAATAACTCTGGTATTACTAATTTGATCTGTCTAGTTTTCGAACTTGTTCATGCATTCATTGATATAAAGAAACTGGCAAAGATTGGTAAAGATAAAATGAAAAATGAATGTGTTATAGTGTTCACAAGACTTAATATGGCTTTTTTTATCAGCAAAATAAGGGACATAAATCCGGTGAAACTAATCCGATCCGGCTGATTTTCAAACTATTAATATAAAGACACTGGCAAAGTTTCGTAAAGATCCGATTAATAATGAAGGCCCTAGAGTGTTCAAAAGGCAAACGTTAACGGACGACGGACAACTAGCCATCCCATAAGCCTTCGGCCAGTAGAGCTAAAAATCGACCGTCATATATGGTCTAAAAATGTGCTGTAAATGACATAAAGCACCATTTAAAAAAAGCAACAATCTTTCACGCGAAGCTGGAATTGCCTTAGTTTTCAAGAACGGTCCGACGAGCTCACAAAGCCTAAGACAACCGATAGTTGATATAGCTGGGATAATAGTTACATATATGAAGTATGAGATTACGAAAATAAAAAGCATGTATCTTCCGAGGAACGACAATTATTCGAGAGAATCCATACTTTCTCTATTTTATATCAAGGTTACAACAGCAAATAACATCATTCTATTTTTGCATTGAACATGAAAAAACTACTTTTTTCTTCTTTTTTTTAACCGATTTCGAAAAGTATAACTAAAAGTGTATGTTTCAATGATGATCATGACTTAGGTACTAGCAGAATTTGTCTTAAAAATTCAAAAAAATAAAAAAAATGTTGGCTTAAAAAAGAACTCAAACAATAATACGAATACACAAAAATCAAGTTTTGATATGCAGTTTTCGAAAATTAAAACAAACAATTATACAAACTATAAATGACTGCTCTTATTTCTACAAAATGACGTAATCTTGGAACTTCTGTTCGCCGGCCATATCTTGAAACGCACCGGGTGTCTTTCCATTTACTGCTTGCTCTGGGTATCATTCACTCACATCCCGCAAAACATCTAAGAAATAAACTGTTTTAGTAAATACCACAAGCCCGTTGGCTGAACAACCAATTTGACAGCCTCGCTAATCATTAGTATTCCTGAGCAAAATAGATTTCGCGAGAAAATGCTGTAAATGTTAATAAATTGCTCAGTGTATCGGCTTCAAAAGCATCAGATGAATCGATTATCTTCATTCACCACTTGCATTTTGGACTAGAATGGACCACCGGCCAAAGCTAGAGACAAAGCCGGGTACTTTGCACCAAAACATTTTAATCAAATTGGATTATAAACTACAGAAAACGAAATATTTACTCACCGAATCGATAAAACATATCTAGATCCGGGTATCATATCATCCGGTAGACAGGTACGGGCTTGTCATTGTGTTATTTACTACCGGCGTCTAAGACTGCATAAACGCCGAAACAAATAGGCAAAGCCATACCCGCGTGAGAGTTGTATTTTGTTTTCTTCCGATGACGATGCCAGTTATGATTGACAATTATGCGATGGCTATTAACGATAAGGGTTAACCATACACGTTGTGGATTGAAATATACCATTTCGAAAATTACAATTTTAAAAATAGAAACCTTCGCTGTCAAAAATTTGACTGTTGGACTATTACAAGCATATCGCAAGACACATATTGAGACAAAATATCCGAGTCCTTTAGTTTTGTTTATTTTTTGTTAAAGAGCATCTTAAGTTATCTGGACTATATCTGAATGTGTGCAATTGTATTGATATATCGTATACTTGTCGCTTAGAGTATGGTTGGATAAGTATATGCTAAATAATATGAAGTGATACATAATCTGTTTTTAAAACATATTTTTGTAAACATGTACTGAACAAAAGAATATATTTCATTTCTTCCAGCTTTAGGTTGGAGCTCGTACCAATTTGAAGGCATTCAAGTGCGTTGTGCGATCAATTGGAGAAGCAAGCGTCCTTTGGATATATCCTACGCCATGACGATCCTGGTCCTAGCATGGCTTGTCCCGCTTACAGCTATCATCTATTGTTGCTGCAAAATTTGTATTTTTGTGAGTAATTAATTGATAAAATATGCATTATTTTACTTATGCAAAATCAATCGAAAATGGCTAAATGGTAAAAATAAACTTCTGCCAAAACAAAGACAATCAGTTAAAGTATAATGTTAAACTTAAATTAATTTGGTTTTGTTCAAGCAAGCATACATGCGTATGTATTTTTTTAAAATATGTCAGCTGACATTGTCACACAGTCCCGTTTAAAAGGGACGACAATATGGTAATAGTGAGGTTTGGTACACCAAGAAGCTGGTTTAAACCCTCCAGCTACCTTTTGCCACAGACAGATCCAAGTTGTAAGTGAGGAAGTGTCGATTCATACGGATGGCGAAAGGTGTACAGTACTGGTTTTACCCAGGAAAAGTGGGTGGTCTGCCTTTACCACAAACATTTCGTCATAAATGGCCTTATTTATGTTTAAAATGACGGAAAACACCATACAAACAAAGTGTCAGCTAAAGTAAAATAGCTGCCTTGAGGAAATAAACTTGAAGTTAGAAAAATACATCTGGCAAGGAAATTTTAACAATTAAAGCTACAGAGTCTCTATTTTAACTGGTAATGACTTATGAATGAGACACGTCTGAAGTAGTCTAAAATCCATAAACACCCCAATAGTCAGTATATAAGGCAGAAATCGATGCGTAAAATACAAAAACAAAAACAAACCCCCATACTCAGTTATATTTTCGGACTCCCTATCTAGTTTAACAGCAATAAGGGTTAGAACAAGCAAATCAAGGCCGGACCTAATTTCAGATATTTTAATTCAGATTATGAGTTACATTCGAGTGGTGTCCGGCCCATGTCCAAATACCTGGAAATGAAAAAGCAGATCTTGCTTGTAAGGCAAGTCTAAATAATATATTAATTAATCAACCTGTCCCATTAGCCCCTTCAGAAATATACTCCATCATTCATAAAACAATTAACATGAAATTAAATCATTATTTAACTGAGCAAACAAATAAATATAATACTATTACAAGGCTCAGCAATAATTTTAGAAATCATGATCTTTTTTCAACCTATACATTAATAAATAAAGATATCACTAGATTGAGAATGGGATACAATCTACTACCAGCAAGTATGGGAAGTCATATAATAAAAGATCAACATAAAGATTGCCCCTCTTGCTCTGTCCCATTCACCACTGAACATTTCCTTCTCGACTGTGATCTGCTAGATGTAACGCGAAATAACTTGAAATTTAAACTTCAACAACTAACTATTCCGTTTAACCTTCCAAATATTCTAGATCCTGAAAAACGGTATAGACTACCAGTTTATAGTGCGCTTAGTGACTTCATTAAGGATTCACATTTCCAAAAGAAAATATAACTTCTTGTGTCTTAGCTGGATATATCATATATACAGATTATGTGTATAACAGCAATACCTATTCATGAGTCATATGATCCCTTATCTATATATTCCTGTTAGTCCCAACCTGTTAGTATTATACAGTATAACCATCATCAGAACAATAGTCATCAATCAAATTTAACTTACGTTTCTATTTACCCTTCCCACTCCCATGTTTTAGAATTTGGACTGGTATATATTCTGTCCATATTTAATTAATAATCTATCACTGATGGGGAATGACTTAGACTCATCAGTGGGTACAAACTCTGTATTGAAAATACAGACAGTTTACTACCTCCAATTGGAATAGACCTCATTTTTAACGTATTTTTTTCTTCTGTGAAGACGAGCATCGGCCGTTAATCTGTTCCTAATGGATACTTGAGACTAATCAGTCCCATTGAATCCACGGGATACTATATCTTTTAAATAACTTTAAACATCGGTATTGTGTAATGGACTAACGTCCGTCCTGCCCTATTTACAATGTAACAGGTTTTAATAATATTATCTTATGTTGGATTTTGAGTATGGTAAATCGTTCCTTACGAACCCATGCTTGATTAACGACAGCTGCTCGACTTTTCTGTCTATATAGTAATAATATATTGTATATCCCCACCGGTCCCGCTGTGTGATTTTAATAATTAGCCGTTTTATATGATAACTAAGATAATAGAAATTCCTGGCTGTCCGATTTATTTGTATATATGCTTAACATATTGGTTTTACGTCGACAGCTGGGAAGAAGCTATTTTTTAGTCGTGTCTGACGCACAAATCGGGATAGGGGGGAAATATTATTAACATGTAAATCCTATGTATACTTCTACCTCGTGCCCTCCCCAGTATGGCCTCCACGCGGCTTTGGTGAAAGGACACACTCTATTTGACGTGCTTACTCTCATAGCGCACGCCGCATTTGGCCTTGTTATATATTGAGAGATCTGGAGTGATGTCCTACTAACAACACTGGGATATTTTATCGTGTTTTAAAAATATATGCTTACATTTCAAGATATCCATTCCCTTTGGAAGGGAGCACGAGGCAGATACAACATGGGGTATGTATAAATGTAAATATTAAGTTAGAATAAATTTTTAAATAAAAAAAAAATGGTGACGCGCTGGCGTAGGAACATATTGTTAATCCTCAATTTAAACTTAAATAAATAGACCAACCAGAGTTTATTATAAACATCTAAGGGCAATTAATCTCCTATATTATTTTAAATTTAATCACCTTCTGATTTTCACGGCCAATCCTATCCAACTGACATAGTTGTCTGCCTGGTTCTTCCCATTATTGAAACAAATATTTCCCTACTACTTCCCCTTCCAATCATATTAACCATCTACTGAAAAGCTCGCCAAAAGGCGCCCCGTGTGGTTCCCGGGGGCCCCCGTTTGGTCACGGGGCAAAGAATAGGGCCACTGCAGATCCCTTTGGAGGGGTAGGCAGAGGGGTAGAATACCCCCAAATTCATGTTCATTTTATCATTTTTTGTTCATGTTCATTAAAGGTCTTCATCATGATCCCTGCATTGTTTCAGGTGCTATCTCGCTCGCATCAAAAGAGCAGTGGCAGAAAAACAATAATGTGGCTTCAGCGTAAATGGAGTTTCTACGATAAAATTTGCAGCAACTCTGCAGTTCAGGGTGAGAAGGTTCTAGGCCAATTTTCCATATTTTATCTCGATGTACATGGAAGATGAGCCTGGGATGTTCATGCCTGTTAGGCGCCATATAACCTTTTCATGTGTTGGTGCGCCTTAAAACCCCAATTCAATCAATTCAATCGCCAAAAGGCCTAGTGCCATAGGGCGATCAAAAATAAAAACTACTACTCACTCACTCGTAAAATATCACATTTTTATTTAGCCTTAGCACAGGTAACATCGATAAATATACGGCTTCAACATATATGTGATAAAAATAAGTACTTGCCCGTAACGGGATTTGAACCACAGCCGTTGCGCTTTTAAGTTTTGATGGCCGTACGTTTAACCACTAGATCACGGCTATTAATATTGGTATGTTCTAGCATTATTAACACTAAATAGGCATTACTTAATAACTAGCGCACACATGAACTCATCAAGCGCAAAATAACAAGTCGAGATGTGATAGTTTTGAGGCGGAATATTAGTTTCATATTGATAACAAATAGTATTACACCAGGCAATTATAATTTACACGTTTGACAAGATGGACTATATATTTATGGATTCATCTTGAGTTGCGTTCATATATGTTAAGTTATTTTGCCTCATAATAAATAATAGTTTGTATATCATTTTTCCATAGAAGTGTTATAGCTCAGTGGATAGAGACCCTGGCTTGAAATCAGAAGGTCTTGTGTTCGAGTCCCGAAAGAGGCAGTTTTTTTTTTGTAAAGCATAATGTTACATGTGTACAGGTACGATGTGCACTGGTCGATGTCTATACAATAAATGATGTCTTGCGTTATATTTGCTCGCTCAAATACCCGCTTTCGACATGAGCTGGTGAACATGAACTTACAAAATAAAGACACGCCTACAAAGAATAACTCGATTGATATAGAGACTTTGTAGCTTTAACATCCCTGTTCAGTGCGTGCCTATCCTTTACTGACAGAACGCGTTAACTAACTACACCATTGAGACAATTACAAATTAATTGGCGAGCGGCGAAAAAAAAAAAATCTTGCGTCACGTATAAGGAGGTACACTATCAGATATTATCAGCATGAAGACGAAATCACGCATGAACATCGCCAAATCGACAGAGTATAATAGAACTATACGAAGACTATCCCACATGCTAAGTGCAGTTTGCTAACGAGTTTAATAAATTCAATAATGAATGAGAAAGTATGTTAGATTCTATTAATCACATAACTCACATATCGACTTTTATTGCATTTTGTCTGTCGCTTTAACACACGAAACCGACATAAACCGTGGGAATTGGATCACAGTTATTATCGATTTTTTGACAGCGCATACTAGGCTTATTTGCATACTTATATAACTAGTGGTTTATCGAAAATATAGAATGGTGTTATTCCACCCCCACACAGTATGTTATTTGATAATACCCTGTATACGACAAGACCAGAGTATTAATAAACGGCATGTCAAAGAAAAAGTATAATTTCAGACGCCTTTCAACATGTTCTTAAACCTTAAACGATTAGAATGTGTAAGCAATTTGGATTAAACTAGACATTGCCAGGTCTTCTGCATTTATTTAGATGAAAGAACAAAATATTGATATACACTGTTCTGTTAATCGAAAAGAGACAAGATTTTTGATAATATTTAAAAATCATTAATTTGACCCAAAAACAACAATACTAAAATATTTAATATGTTTAGTTAATTTATTCATTACATTACATCACTACCAATGGAACTATGGACGCGAAATTTTAATTTTCCCCGAAATTGACTAACCTTTGACAGTTTTAATACATACACCGAACAGTGTTGAAAAAAGCTGATTTCTGTTTTAACGGGTCCATCCAAAATGAAGTAAATTTTGAAGACATGGTTGCATATTTGGCACTGCACGCTTATCTGTAGAGTTATTCTAAAGAAAATGGTGACAGATGAATAAATAGTCATGAAAATAATACGAAATAACATTTTTGGGTGAAAAAAAAGCATTTTATTGAAATTTCAAAATCTGAATTTTCGTTATATATCTTTTTTTTTGGTGTAAAATGTTTCTAAAGAATACAGAAACATGAAACCGTTTCCAAATTTGTATTTAAACTTGTGCGATGATGCAAACTTTAATTTATGAAATGAAGAAGGGATGGTACTTAGCTTATTTTAAGGAGTATATAACTACTCGATGCTGTGTGGTTATTGAAAAGATAAATACCCATCGCGATGTCAGGACTTCACTTTCGTTAACCAATAAGATGTCATTTCTAGTACTGCAGTTCTATTGTCGTTGGAATCAAACAACAAATGTATTATTATTGGCTTTACTTCATTTCCAATTAATACCTCTAGCGATGTCACGACTCCACTTTCGTTAACCATTAAGGTATAATTTTAATGCGAGAAAATATGGGGAAAAAATTTCAGTCGTGTTTGTTACTCAAAGGACGTTTGTGCAGGCGCGTTTTGTCCGCGACTTTTTTGCTCATAAAAAAATGTAGACAAATGGCGCTTTTTGTCCGAATAACGCTTTTTGTCCGCAGACTTTTTAAAAAATCGGCGCTTTTAGAAAAGTGTCGCTTTTTGTCCGAACAAAGCTTTTTGTCCGCAGGAAACGACTTTTTGTCCGCAAGGCTCTATTAAAACTTATTTTATCATTACCAATAATGTTTCAGGTACGGTTGCACGTAACCGTTATCACTAGGAGAGAAATATCGATCCGTGCAAAGAAATGTCATGGACAATATTACGGTACCTGGCCAGAGGCCGTAGTTCTGTAGTTATAGGGAAAATGAATTTCTTTCCAACCATTTAAACGGAGGATTCCTATATGTTCTTATGTAACAAAGCTGCTATGTATCTTGTGGAAAGTAAACATTGTAACAAGCACATATTGTAATGTATAATATTGTAAAGTGTACATTTTAAAAAGCGTAATTCGGACAAAAAGCGCCGTTTGTCTACACTTTTTTTATGAGCAAAAATGTCGCGGACAAAAAGCGCCGGCACAGACGTTTTGTTTAAAAACTTATTTATTAGTATTGAATTTTTAAAAAGGAAGTATAACACTGCGAAGTGTCTCTGTTTGTTATAGAGAAATGTGCATAAACTGTTAGTTGTGATATACATATCATGTATATACAGTCGAACTTCGATAGCTCGAACACCGGTGATTCGAATACCATCGGTAACTCGAGCACATTTTCCGGTCCCAACACAAGTCCTATAATTTAACCTCGATTATTCGAATAATATTTCTCGAATACCCGGTTCGCTCGAATACTTTTTACGGTCCGAAGGTCCATTTTTGTGTGAATTTAAACCTCGCTAAATCGAAGGTGATGATCCGTTGCCATGCGACGTCGGCCATAATTGTATTTGTTTGTAACAAGTTCGATCATAGTGCGAAAACAGATCAAGTTGGTTGTTAAAGGTGCGAACATTTACGATTGAAAAGCGATAATAGACACAATTTATGTTTAGTGAACTTCGTTTACTGTTAATAACGATAAATTAAACACTGTTGATTTTCTAATTAAATAACGTTTGCTGATTGGTTTTAATAAAAATAAAAACAATAATTAAAATAAAATGTGTTCACTTTTTAATTAGATAAGAGCATTTCCCGAGTATCTTTAGTGAACTTCGTTTACTGATTAAACACGGTTGATTTTCTAATTAAATAACGTTTGCTGATTGGTTTTAATAAAAATTATGTGCTACGCTATTTTTTATTCTATTCAGTTCTATGTAGGTTTACCACCACTAATTACATGTAAGCCTTCGAATGTAGTTCCTATAATAAAAAGTAATCCCTCCTTTTTTGATGAAAACGGGCATTATAAGTAGAGGAAAACTGCCTATTCCTATTCGATTTTGTGGTTGTATGTATAAGAAGCGTATTAATAAGTTTTACTGGATCACTGATGAACATTTTCGAAATTTCGACTCTATGCTTACACTTTGTGAGCAATGAAAACAGCCAATCAATGAAAACAGCTGTACCCTCGACCTGTTTAGTAAACAAACAAGAACTTTCTTACATGTCTTGTGACCCCAACTTTTCTGGTGAATTTTCAAGAGGAAAATTAGTTTTCTATATGAACATTACACTGCCGCATTATCCATACTTGAGTTGAATTTGCAGAAAATCATTAATATGTGACACTTTAACATTGGTGTCTATGGGGAAAATAATTAGTGGTATAATACCTGTACCGAAACCAGTCTTACTTTGTTCTCATTATTGCAGTTTTTCGTGTATTTTCATTGTAACAATTACATGTTATTTATCCATTATGATGTTTAAACAAACATGCATGTACATAAAAAACATACCGAGAATGATACATCGCGTACACAAGTAACACTATTTCGGGCGGTACACAAATTCGGATTTGGTTTTTATCGTTCCCTCGATGCCTCGACGCCACCGATAGCTCGAACATATCCCTCTGGTCCCTAAGACCTCGAGCTATCGAGGTTCGACTGTATATATAATTATATATAAACCCGCTGGAAATAGGTTGTTTCTATTTCTTGTCTAACACGGTGACGTAATGGTAAAAACACAAACAGAGCATCGTCGGAACCAACGTTTGATTATCACTCCATTCATCATCCGTGCGTCAACTCGTAGGAAAATCCTCATTTCTGTTGAATATTCATGAGTTGCAGTATCCAATCAAAAGGTCGTAACAATCGTCAGCTCTTCATTTGAGGAGTTAGTGTTTTTATCAATGGCGGCCTCCATGAAAACTTGCTCGTTGTGCTGTAAACTTATAAACACAAAACAAATCTTACATATGTCTTACTTCTGAAAGCAGTAAAGAAGTGCAAGGTGTCTTTTTGAGCGATCTGAACAAGGACGCCAAAGGATATGTTCGCAGTTTATGTGTAAATAAACTAAATCGGGTGTTGTAAATATGTGATCTGGAGACGAGTGGAGTTTTAAGTTTGACATAACAAAACTCGTGGTTTTGAAGCTTCTGCAATTATGAGATTGACTTGGATGGACGGAATCAGGTTTCTCAAGCACCCCCGAGGGAAAAAAGAAGCCCATTACAATTGTCTAGACGGTTACACCAACAACGCAACAATGGAAGAGACCATTGTTTACTTTCTAAGTAAAAAAAGAGCAAAAACGGCAAAAGGCTAAAGAGTAGACGGCCTGGTAGACGGATGGAAGAAAAGTCAACTCAAATTGCAATGTATGTTTTGAGTCCCAGCTATGTATTGTGTTGTCCTACACAATTAATAACAAATTATTGAAAACTAGGATGATTTTTTTCTAGACCTTTTGATAAGCTTGGCGTCACCGACTTTTGTCGGTGTTCTAGGGCAAGACACTATCACATAACCGACGGGAACATAAACTGTAAACCGTGCGGTCCGGTCTAACTGTCAAGCACGTTAAAGAACCGTAGGATGTACGATTCTAGGAATCAAATGTATTAATTATAATAATAATAATAATAAAGACTTTATTTAACGAGAGAACTCATTTGAAACTAGTCAATCTACCATGAGTCCCTCAAATTATAAACTACCTATCTGCCTCGACCACAAAAAAGAATCGACCATCAGATATAATTTATATGTGTTAAATAATTATTCCCTATCTGTTGTCTAAATAACAATATTCACTTTGTATTGCTTAAAAAAACATTTTTTATCTGCCTTGTGTCATACATGTAGAAATTGAAGAAATCTTGGCAATCTTGAAGTTTTTATAGAACATTGAAATTAGCATCCCAATATCATTTTGTTTTTTAACATGCTTACATATAATTAAAAAAAATAGAGTTTAATTTTTTTCTTCGTTATTAAATCGCCGATTCTTGCGGATTGCGGGAGGTGTTTAGTACTTGTTCTACCCAGGAAAAGCGGGTGATCTGGCTCGACCACAAAAAAGAATCAACCATCAGATATAACTTTATTTGTGTTAAAAAATCAAAATGATGTGAAAACACCAAACAAGCAAATCTACATGAATTGTACCAAATACAAATTATTATTTATTCTAATGAATTAAAAATCTATATTATTTGCAAAAACAACGTTGTGTACAAAACAATAAATAACGGGATGTCTGCGTTTTACAAAAGTCAAGATTGCTGTGTATCCTGTATATGAACATGGACAGATTGAATATGCTTAAACTGTGCTTCAGATTGACATAGTATGTCTTGTAAAAGTTGTATTTATATGAACTTACTGACCTCCTCGGTCTATAATATGTATTGACGCAGATTTTTTGTCATGCCAAAAATAAATATAACTCTGTTTCTGGTCTTGTTCCCGAAAAGAATAAGATAGGTCGCTATGTAGAATTTTTTTTATTATTATTTTTTTTACAATTATTCCTTACTGTACTAAATTCAACTCAAGAACATCAAAAGCATGTTTCATGATCATTTTTGGAGTCCCATACAAAGTTTAGGGGTCGGGGCCTTACCTTAAAATGGGATGTCCAATAAGCTACTTATAACTGGCTATACAAATATGACACTTGTGAACATTTCTTTGTAGTATTTATATATATCTTAGATAAGCTTAAAGGGACACACATCAATCTGTTAGTGGTTATCAAACATTACAATTAGCACCCCAATTGATTAAACCAGTACCACTTTCTGAATAAAAGGTAATTGCAATTGGAGTTTTAAATATTTCATCGTTATTTTACCATAGGTTTAAATATACTATTGATGCGCAACAAACAACAACTGGTAATTTGCTATGACTGTCACCTATTTGAATAATTATTATAAGTATTAATGATTTGTAAAAAATGCAATTTATAATTATAGTCAACTACTAACCGGGAAGTCGTGACTAGCCTGTGAGTTATTAAAAAAAATACGTGTGCCCCTTTAAAAGCAATTATATTTATTATAGAATTTGTTAACTAGTTTAAATATTGTTAAATTTCAGTGCTTAACAGCAATTTTCTGAAGAAGTTCCTGACGCTTATATTGTTGGAACATTCCTAGATGACATTGCTATGGGTAGATCAACTCAACACCATTAAATGCAGCAGCATTAAAACATTAAAAAATGCAAATTGTGATTGTGGCGCATGATTAGCTATGTTATTGGCAACATACTAACAGTGTAGTTACATGGCTATGTTTTAGTATAACTTCATGAATAAAGTTTTGAATATACGTGGAATATGTATGTTCATTTAAAGGGAGGATAAAAAGTCAGCTTCAGGTATGTTTAGTCTGCCAATGTTATATGCACGACAACGTCGTTACGCAAGTTATTGATGATATAAAGAACCGTTGAAAAAATCAGAAAATGCTGGAAAATCAAAAATTACTTGGCCACAGTGGATAAAACATTTATCACAATTATAGTTAATCGTTCACGAAAATAAAAGGACGTGTAAGTGATTATGACTTCTAATAAATGGAATTGTAAGTGATATGACTTTTAATAAATGTACTTGTAAGTGGTATAACTTACCAGTGGAAACGCATGGTTTGTCTGTATGGTGTTTTACGTCATTTTCAACACATATTGTCATTTTCAACACATGTAAGGTTATATATAACGGTCGATTTAATCTGGTGTAGGCAGACCAATCACTTTTCCTTGGTAGAACCAGTACTGTACACCTCCCGCCATCCAGGAATGGAAAAGCATGGGGTACGAGTGGATGGGTGGTGGTGGGGAGGGGTGGGTATCAGGGGGTCAATTATTTTTTTAATTATATCTCAAACGAACATTTTGATTACAGTATATAATATTACAGTATATAATAATATGTTTTTCTCCTGTATTGTGTGTGTGTGTTGTTGTGGTGGTGGTGGTGAGTAGGTAGTTGGGGTGGCGGTTGTGATACCCCAACCACCACCCACCCACTCCAACCCCAGGGAAGACGTCAGAGCTTTAAATAATAAGATCCAATATACACAAAATTCAATTGCAGTGTCATTTTTCTATTTGATTTATTTTTAAACTTGGCAAATATACAAGTATACTTCTATAAAGATACAAAGCATATCAAACAATGTCAGTGTTTCCACCTTAGAGGTGTGCCGATGTGGTGGGAGTGGGTGCTGGGTGGGGGTGGGGTGAGGGTGGAGGAGAGAGGAAATTTGGGTTAAATAACTATTTTCTTTCTCAGTGAAATGTACTGATTTTGGGAATATCAGTATAATTTGCTCCTGAGTCACCATGGGGGGACTCTGGGATAGCGGTTAAAAGTTCAAACACACAAATACCCTAAACATGTTTTATTCATTTACTGTGTCATACATGTATACAAAAAAACATAAATATTACTATTTCTGATCTGAGTAACAAAGAACGATCAAAACAATTAAATGTAAAATGGATATAGGGTTAAAGGGAATTGACTGTGTGAAGAAAACGTGGTTATTTTCGATGGTGCACCGTCGAATTCGTTCTAGTAGTTGTTTGTTTCGATGCTTGTTTTTGGTTGACTGTGGTCCTTGAAAGTCGCATGCCCGGCTTTAATACCTAGTTGATTTGAAATAAATTTCAAATAATAATAGTAATACAAAATGAACATTTGCATATGTTCATAAGGTCACGTTTTACGTCTATCTTCTCTACGAAAATCAATTAGTAAGTCATATATACCACGGAGACGTCATATCTCACATATCAGGGCAACTAATAAATTGTTTGGTATACTGATATCAGAGGCAGTTATCCCTGTTTGATTATGTTGTGCTAGCAGTAGTCTATTACAAATGTACTGTTACCTTATCTAGAAGTTTACATATATTGTTGCATGTGTCTCAAAGTGTGGTGCGTCTTTTTTATTGATTTGGCCTTGAAGAAAGTTAAAAATAGTATAGATGTAAACATGATTATCTGGTATGCAAATTATTTATGCAAATTCATTTATGATGAAATCTGGACTGTTCTCATTGGACTATTTTATGCAAATTCATTTGTGATGAACTTTGGACAGATTTCATTGGACAGTTTTGGTGGGGAGGCTTTTGGAGCAGTCTGTGGGCGGTATATAAACAGGCTAGCTCAGCCCAGCTGGGTAGATCAGTTTCAGTATTCTATATTAATTACAGTTATTTTAGATTTGGATGCTTTTATAAAATAAATTTGTGAATTTACTTATTATTGTGCTCATTCATAATAACAATGAAATTGGATATTTGGACTAAATTGGCAATATTGGAAATTAACTTTGACTGAAAGGACACTTACTGTTTTGGATTAAATAGTCACCTACTGTTTTGGATTAAAGAGACACTTGCTAATCTGAATTAAAGGAACGTTTATAATTTTATTTGGACTTAATTCAAACATTGGATATTAATGAAAAACTGGATTTGTGTATTCTGTCAGTAAATATTTTATGTAAATAGATTTGTTAATGATAATTGTGTGTAGCTGGTTTTACTTCCGTTCTAGTTACATGTTACTCATAACAGAAATTGGGGGCTCGTCCGGGATAGGGGAAGCATTATTTTTTTTGTTGGAAACGGAATATGATGTAAAATTAAAAGAAATTAAATTACAACTAATCCACAGGGTTTCTTTCGTTAAAAAATCAGGCCCTCGGTAGCATTCTTCACTTAAGAACTTCTCTCACTCGTACGACAGTACCTCTAAATCTCAGTCTCGTACTTTCAGTACTAGAGTACTTTCAGTACTATTACTTCAAAACATCAAGCATCTAATGAGAATACTGATAAAACTCCTTGTCTCAAATGACTTGCAGTTATTGCAAAAGAAAGGTCACCTCATTTCTGAGTGCCTTACTTTGAAAAGAAAGTAACAACAAAAGGAGAGTAAAAAACCTACTGGTCTCACCTTTTTAATGTCTAAACACTTGTCTTGTGTTGGAAACAAACAATTTTTGAGGTCAAGTAATCACAGTCTGATTCTGCTATGGAGACCATTCATGTCTGAAGGTTCTATATCACTTATTGGTGATTCAACCAAACCTATCCCTATCAAAATCTTGCGTGACACAGGAGCTTCTCAATCTCTTATATTAGCAGATATGCTGCCTTTTTCTGAGAAAACTTATGCTGGTACTAATGTACTTATTCAAGGTTGGAGTGCGGTTATTTGATAACCATAATATGTATTTGTCATCACATTTGGATACTGGACCTGTGGCAGTGGGAATAATATCTTCTTTGCCATTTGAAGGTGTCCATTTCTAACTAGACAATGACCTAGCTGGAGATAGGGTCGTGGTTAATCCATTTGTGTCGGACAAGCTTTCTTTGGATCAATCCCCTGATCCCGTTGAACAGGAAATACCTGATTTGTATCCGGCTTGTGCAGTTACTCGAGCTATGGCAAAAATAGCCATTGAGAATGATCTTTCTTCTGGCATTAACTTGGCTGATACTTTTATTGGTCAGTCTTATATTACAGAGGTTAACAAATCTCTTGATATTAGCCCATGTGAATCTCAGACGGACTACAGTGAAAATAACATTCACTTACCAGATCATTCTCCTTCTATTAGTTTGAATGACAAAGATCATGACAAACTATTGAGATCTCAACTTATACGTGAACAGCCTACAGATCCTGAGATTTCTGGTTTATTTGATAGGGCTGTTAGTGAAGAAGAAGCTTCACAAGTCCCACTTTGTTATTTTACTAAAAATGGGATCCTGATGAGAAAATTGCGATCATCTGATGTACCCGCTTATGATGAATGGACTGTCAATTACCAAATTGTGGTGCCAATAGTTCATATCGTCAGGAAATTCTCAGTTTGGGTTATGAAACTCCGTTGTCTGTTCATTTATGTGTCAATAAGCCATAGCACAAGATTTTGTCTCATTTTTTTGGCCAAATATAATTTATGGCTTGTCATACATGTCAAATTGTAGGAAAGCCTAATCAGAAGATTCCCAAAGCCCAGCTTCAATATATTTCTGTATTTGATGAACCTTTCAGTAGAATAATCGTGGTATGTGTTGGCCCCTTGCCTAAGACCAAGTCTGGTAATCAATATCTGTTGACGATTATGTATGCGTCAATAACATTTTCTGAAGCTATTCCACTTAGGAATATTAAGACAAACTGGTCGAGTTTTTCACATTAGTTGGCCTTCCAAAATATGTCCAGTCTGATCAAGGGTCAAATTTCATGTCTGGTTTATTTCAACAGGTCATGCATGAGTTGGGCATTCAAACGGTTTAGTCTTCGGCTCGGCTTATCACCAGGGAGAGTCAAGGTGCTCTAGAAATAGTTCACCAGACACCGAAAAACAAGATTAAATCATATTGTTTTGACACTAACAAAGACTGGGATGTGGGTATCCACTAGTTGCTTTTCGCCATTAAAGAGTCTGTTCAACATTTGAACTAGTTTTTGGTCTCACCGTTCGTGGAACACTTAAGTTAATTAAAGAGAAAATTCTCTCAGACGAAGACACTTCTTTAAATCTTCTAAAGTACGTGTCTGATTTTAGACACAAACTGTCAAAAGCTTGTGAGGTAGCTCAGTCTAATCTCAAATCATCTTAATCAAAAATGAAAACAGGGTATGATTTGACTGCTCAAGAAAGAAATTTCAAACCTGGTGATAAAGTTATTGCTTTATTACCTATTCCTGGAAAGCCTTTACAAGCTAGGTACCATAGTCCTTATACTATACTATACAGAATAGAAAAAGGATCAGTGATTTAAATTATATTATCAATACTCCTGGAAGGCGCGGGAAACGTCAACTGTGTCATATTAATATGTTAAACGAATCCAGAGATAGCCTTTCTTCACATTTAGTTAATGTTGTATGCTCTGTCCCATTTGAAAATTCCGGAGATGGATTACAGAATGAGAATGAACAGTCTAACAAAAATGATCCTGGTCTAGCAAAGTTACAAAACAGTGACATTTTGAAAAATCTTTACGAGAAACTGTCATATCTAGAACCATCACAGAGACATGAGCTGAAACAATTAATACATGAATATGAGCATGTTCGGATGTTCCAACAAGAACTGACAAAATATGTCATGATGTCGATGTTGGAAATTCTACTCCAATAAAACAGCATCCATATAGAATCCATATAGAATGACTCATTCTAAACAACAATATCTCAAAGAAGAAATTCAAGATTTATTGAACAATGAACCCAGTAAATGTATTCTTGCGGCGAAACCGGATAATACATTTTTTCTCGTATTTACTCTCTGCAATTTGAAATGCTAATATTACAGTCGTCAATAGCTCAGAAGAAGAAGAAGAAAAAGAAGAAGAAGACATATTTAAAATTACCGCAAATACAATTTACACTTTACACACAAACACACTGTTAGACTAGTACAATTTCACCAATTTACAAGATAAAATTGGGGAAAAGAGATAACAGGAAAGAAAATCCAATACAAGAGAAATATTTGATCATATTTAATTAAGTTATTTATCATGGAACGTCTTAACGAGATTGCTTCTGTAAAAATTATTATTTGCTAAAATTAATTACTTTTTTTTAATGAGTTTTTGTAATGCATTTTCTACGGAACTTGAAAAATATGGTACATTTCAAAACTTTACCGAATTATTGCTTGACCTAAACCTTATATCTTCACTTTTACCACAATAAGTTTTACATAGGGTCCCATTGTAATGTTTTTATTCGTGGAATAGAGATAAACAATATTTACATCTATGTATTTATGCTTAAATTATTCATTGATCCAATATCTGCAATTTAAAACACAATTAACAAATATTTACCAGGTTGAACACTTTTTATTTTCATGTTTGCGTGACACCTATCAGAGTTTAATGTAATCATATGTCGAAAATACAACCCCGTGGTGATTATATAATAATAATAATAATAATAGTAATAAATGCTTTATTTAATGATAGTAACTCAATCAATTTACAACAATTATTCTCCCTTGAGGCCATCAAATGAAGAAACATGTAACACACACACACATGGTTATATACATACAATATTATACAATTCTGAAGAGTTTCCTGTTGTAAAATCAAAGGCCCTATGTATAAATCTTTTAAAGTTATTTTAAAGTACTTAACCAAATGCAAGCAAATTAAAATTAACTAGTAGTTACCTAAAAGATAGGAATACTATTTTGTTTTAAATTCTTTGATATGTTTGGCTTGTCGCATTGGAGGTGCGATCGAGTTCCATATGACAGCACCTGAATAACGAATACTTTGTTTGTATATACTTAGCCTATGGTTCGGGACGATTAGATCACCATTAGAACAAGTCCTTAATTTATAAAAGGAATGAACCTTTTGAAACAAAGATGTAAGATAGTCTGGAGCAAGATTATTGACGCATTTGTAAACCTGTACTGCTTTATAAAATTGTATTCGATCATGGACATTTAACCATTTAAGCTCTTTATATAAGGGTTTTGAAGATGCATCATATGGCTTATTAAGGATGCTTCGCGTAGCTCTCTTTTGGAGTTTTTGGATTCTATTAATATTCTATTAATATTGTTGCTAAAGCAATTTCCCCAAATAGTGTCACAATAATCCAAAATTGGTTGTGTATATGCATTGTAATACATAATTCTTGTTTCATGTGTGAGAAATTTCTTGATTTTGCACAAAAGTTTAGTTAAGTATGTTAAAGAAGTACAAAGATTATCAACATGGACGTCCCATGACAGGTTTTTATCAATATGTACCCCTAATATTTTTTGACTTTGTATATTTTCTATTGCTATACCGTTAACATATAATTGTTTTACTTCATTATTAAGTTGACAATTTTTTACATGATGTGTAAAATGATGCAGAACCAGCTATAAATCTTATATCAACATTTTTTCTGTGATCTCTTCCTAAAATGCTGTGGATTTAGAACCTGGTAACTCAATGTACCTCCTTCATCTGTAGGGCACGAATATTCAAGGAAGGTAATAGTGTTGTGAGTCCTACGGTGACGCTAATCTAAGCACGAACAACAAATAGTATTTCGCCGTCATCGTCATTCACCAACATTGTTCAATATTAAATCCGACACGGCCAAGATATTAATTTGGTGCGGCCGTAAGGAAGTGTTTCTTCTCTTGCCGTCGTCGTCATGGTTGTAGTAGCACGACATACACTTCTCAAAACTGCTAACTACACCGCTCACGTTTTGGGTTATATATATCGATGGGTTGAATGTTTTTCAATAAAATAAAAAGGAAATACCAATTCAATCATTTTTACATCATTTCATTTTATTTTTTTCATGGGCAATGCTAGAACTAAACCACAAAAAGCAATTACAAACGACCCATGTAAACACTAAAGTCACACTTTTCCCATATCTACATGTAGATATGGGAAAAGTGTGACTTTAGTGTTTACATGGGTCGTTTGTAAATGTAGATATGGGAAAAGTGTGACTTTAGTGTTTACATGGGTCGTTTGTAATTGCTTATTGTGGTTTAGTTCTAGCATTGCCCATGAAAAAAATAAAATGAAATGATGTAAAAATGATTGAATTGGTATTTCCTTTTTATTTTATTGAAAAACATTCAACCCATCGATATATATAACCCAAAACGTAGCGGTGTAGTTAGCAGTTTTGAGAAGTGTACAGTTTTATGTAACGTTTTTTCCTCAATAAGTCATGGTTGTAAATGCACGACATACTGAGTTTGAGGAAAGTTGTTTGCTCATAAATTCTATGGTTGTTATTTCATGTCGTTCTCTGTTCTACACCATACAGTCAAAGTTGTAATACAATGATCTTTTAAGTGAGGATGTAACCTAAAAGGCGTATCGTTATGGTTGTAATAAAATACTTTTTTTATTAGCAGTTTTTGCGACACATCGTTTAAAAGAATTACTTAAATAAGCCCATATATTTGTTTACTATCATTTTGATTTAAAAACTGTTTGCATATAATTCATAAAACGGTAATACGTTGGAGCGTTCACTGTTTCTTCATTATTCTATCATAGGTTTAGATGCATTATTGGTGCAATATAATCAACAGTTAGTAATTTCTAAAAACAGTTGCTTTGAACTATTATGAATATGCAAATAGGTATAAAAAATGCTGAAAAGAGGATTCCTGGAAAGCAAGAAAAACAAACAAGATATTCTAGAAATCGTTCATAGGTATCCGGTGAAGATATATAATTCCAACCCGAGGTATAAGTGTTTTTATCGGAACCGAGGCTCTTCCGTGGTTCCGATTAAATATTTATACTGAGAGTTGGAATTCTCTATATGAACCGAATACTCATGATAGAATCTTTTTCTAGCATATCAGAGACATGTTGTGCGCCGACAGCTTATAACATGTTGCATGTTTTCCCGCATAACGGATGTTGGTGCGCGTGTGACTTTTATTTTTACTCAATATTACTTACTAAATAAGACTTTCCATCCCCCATGTAAAACGTGGATAGCCTTATCCGGTATGCAAGAACAAAGTGACAGACTCGGTTTTACTGAGTCTGTTCATGAGATGTAATATAAAGTGCAACACCTCTCACGCCTCCTTGTACCGGCTGAAGCGATATTCTAGTTTAAAGCCACAAAGATTGTGCTTAGTGATCTCAAAGGAGCAGTAAGTAATAACACTACTGATTTGTAGTCGGGACAACTTTTTACGGCCGCCACACAGCACTAAACAAATGTGTGAATGATAATAAAATACTGAAAAGTCGAACAGAACATGAAACCTTTCCAGAACACAGCCACTCAAACACGCATACAAAACAAAACAACAACTGCAAAGGAAAACTGGAAGAAGCCAATTATGCGACACCACAAACATAAAAGGGTTCAGAATATACGTATCGACTTGGAAAGTTCAGTGTCGAACATGTAGCTTGTGGGTTCAAACCAGGTTCTAGGTTGCACAAGACCTCACTCTTACACGTCTATTGTTATCAAAATAAAGTGATAGAGTGTTCATAAAACATTCCCGCCAGGATATATCCTCTGATAAAGGCAGTATGCAAGTTTACTCCACAGGTCATCTAATGTGTTTATTCAAATGATATCACACGTGAAACCATATATCGCAAATATTCTGCATATTTTATATAATGGCATAGTTTAATGGTAATAATTATTTAATAAAAATAATTTTATTTACATAACTGTAATAAAATCTACACTATGCCTGCCTTGTACTTTTCTTATGTTACACTATGCCTGCCTTTTACATGACTTCTTTACAGTATGCCTGCCTTGTACATGACTTCTGTTACACTATGCCTGCCTTGTACATAACATGTGTTACGTTATGCATGACGTGTACATGACTTGTGTTACACTATGCCTGCCTTGAAGATGACCTATGTTACACTACGCTTGTCGTGAACAAGACTTGTGTTACACTATGCCTGCAGTTTTACATGTCTTGTAATACACTATACCTGCATTGTACATGGCTTGTGTTACACTAAGCCAGCCTTGCAGATTACTAGTGTTACACTATGCCTGCAGTGTATATGACTAGTGTTACACTATACCTGCCATGTACATGACTTGTGTTACACTATACCTGCCTTGTACATGGCTTGTGAACACTATACCTGCCGTATACATGACTTGTGTTACACTATGCCTGCATTGTACATGGCTTGTGTTACACTATGCCTGCCTTGTAGATGACTAGTTTTACACTATGCCTGCAGTGTATATGACTAGTGTTACACTATACCTGCCGTGTACATGACTTGTGTTACACTATACATGCCTTGTACATGGCTTGTGAACACTATACCTGCCGTGTACATGACTTGTGTTACAGTATGCCTGCCTTGTACATGACTAGTCTTACACTTTGCCTGCTGTGTACATGTCTTGTGTTACACTATGCCTCCATTATACATGACTTGCTTTACACTATGCCTGCCTTGTACATGATTTATGTTACACTATGCCTGCCTTGTACATAAAATGTGTTACACTATGCCTGCCGTGTACATGACTTGTGTTACACTATGCCTGCCTTGTACATGAAATGTGTTACTGTATGCCTGTCGTGTACATGGCTTGTGTTACACAACGCCTGACTTGAACATGACTTGTGTTAAACTATGCCTGCATTGTACATGACTTGCTTTACACTATGCCGGCCTTGTACATGATTTATGTTACACTTTGCTGCCTGCCTTTTACATGACTCCTGTTACACTGTGCCTGCCTTGTACATATGACTTGTGCTACATTATGCCTGCTTTGTACATGACTTGTGTTACACTATGCCTTCCGTGTACATGATTAGTGTTACACTATGCCTGCCGTGTACATGACTAGTGTTACACTATGCCTGCATTGTACATGACTTGTGTTACACTATGCAGAACGTGTACATGACTTGTGTTACAGTATGCCTGCCTTTAACATGAACTGTGTTACACTATGCCTGCCTTGTACATGAAATGTGTTACAGTATGCCTGTCTGTACATGTCTTGTGTTGCAATACGCCTGTCTTGAACATGACTTGTGTTAAACTATGCCTGCATTGTACATGACTTGCTTTACACTATGCCTTTCTTGTACATGATTTTACACTTTGCCTGCCGTGTACATGACTTGTGTTACACTATGCCTGCCTTTTACATGACTTCTGTTACATTATGCCTGCTTTGTACATGAATTGTGTTACACTATGCCTGCCTTGTAGATGACTAGTGTTACACTATGCCTGCCTTGTACATGATTTATGTTACACTATTCCTGTATTGTACATGAAACGTGTCACACTATGCCTTCCGTGTACATGACTTGTGTTACACTATGCCTTCATTGTACATGATTTATGTTACACTTTGCCTGCCGTGTACATGACTTGTGTTACACTATGTCTGCCTTTTACATGACTTCTGTTACATTATGCCTGCTTTGTACATAAATTGTGTTACACTATGCCTGCCTTGTAGATGACTAGTGTTACACTATGCCTGCCGTGTACATGACTAGTGTTACACTATTATTGCCTTGTACATGACTTGCGTTATACTATGCCTCCATTGTACATGACTTGCTTTAAACTATGCCTGCCTTGTACATGATTTATGTTACACTATGCCTGTATTGTACATGAAACGTGTTACACTATGCCTTCCGTGTAAATGACTTGTGTTCAGCTATGCCTGCCTTTTACATGAATTGTGTTAGACTATGCCTGCCTTGTACATGAAAAGTGTTACAGTACGCCTGCCTTGTACATGACTTGTGTATACGTTTACACTCACAGATACGACGGGGAGGCAACAATCCTATGAGACTCAATATGCGACAGTGTAAAGTTGATGCCAGCAGTGTACGGTCCAGCAGGAGAGAGAAAAGGGTGGCCATTACAGTGATGCTAATGATAGGTCAGAATTTGATTTCATTGTGACAGTCATTAAATGTCAAGTTTACTTTAAACTTATTTATTTTACATCGTTTGTAACGAAAGCTCTTTGAACTTATTTTAATCACTCTCGATGCCTTCCTTGGAAGAACCTGAACTAAGCAAATGTATTGATCAGGGACACAAGCCTTAAGGTCAATTGCAAGTTGAAAGGCATGTACAGATGTAAGTGTGAATTTGGAATAAGCGTGTGACCTATTCGTGATGAACATAGCTATCTGAAGTAATATGAGCATTTTACACTATTTTCTATTTCGTAAAGCTACGCAATACAAATAAAACGCATACATATATGTGTTTCAGAACGCTAGCAACCCTCTAAGTGAGCTAATGTGCTGGACGTGTTGTATTAACATATACTGTAACACTATCCTTCTATACTATGTGTCTGGACTTCCCTTTACTATACACATATACTATAAACCTATTCTTCTATACTATCTGGCCTTCCCTTTACTATACACATATACTATAAACCTATTCTTCTATACTATCTGGCCTTCCCTTTACTATACACATATACTATAAACCTATTCTTCTATACTATCTGGCCTTCCCTTTACTATACACATATACTATAAACCTATTCTTCTATACTATCTGGCCTTCCCTTTACTATACACATATACTATAAACCTATTCTTCTATACTATCTGGCCTTCCCTTTACTATACACATATACTATAAACCTATTCTTCTATACTATCTGGCCTTCCCTTTACTATACACATATACTATAAACCTATTCTTCTATACTATCTGGCCTTCCCTTTACTATACACATATACTATAAACCTATTCTTCTATACTATCTGGCCTTCCCTTTACTATACACATATACTATAAACCTATTCTTCTATACTATCTGGCCTTCCCTTTACTATACACATATACTATAAACCTATTCTTCTATACTATCTGGCCTTCCCTTTACTATACACATATACTATAAACCTATTCTTCTATACTATCTGGCCTTCCCTTTACTATACACATATACTATAAACCTATTCTTCTATACTATCTGGCCTTCCCTTTACTATACACATATACTATAAACCTATTCTTCTATACTATCTGGCCTTCCCTTACTATACACATATACTATAAACCTATTCTTCTATACTATCTGGCCTTCCCTTTACTATACACATATACTATAAACCTATTCTTCTATACTATCTGGCCTTCCCTTTACTATACACATATACTATAACACTATCCTTCTATACTATGTTTCTGGCCTTCCCTTTACTGTACACATATACTATAACACTATCCTTCTGTACTATGATTCTGGCATTCCCTTTACTGTACACAAATACTATAACACTATCCTTCTATACTATGATTCTGGCTTTCCCTTTACTGTACACATATTCTATATCACTATCATTCTGTACTATGATTCTGGCCTTCCTTTACATATACTATAACACTATCGTTTAATAATATGATTCTGGCTGTCACTTAATGTACACATATACTATAACACTGTCCTTCTACACTATGATTCTGGCCTTCCCTTTCCTGTACACCTATACTATAACACTATCCTTCTGTACTATAATTCTGGCCTTCTGTTTACTGTACACATAAACTATACTTTAACACTATCCTTCCATACTATGATTCTGGCTTTCCCTTTACTGTACACATATACTATAACACTATCCTTCTATACTATCTGGCCTTTCCTTTACTATACACATATACTATAACACTATCCTTCTATACTATGTTTCTGGCCTTCCCTTTACTGTACACATATACTATAACACTATCCTTCTATACTATGTTTCTGGCCTTCCCTTTACTATACACATATACTACAACACTATCCTTCTATACTATTTGGCCTTCCCTTTGATTCTGGCCGTCGCTTTAATGTACAAATATACTATAACACCGTCCTTCTACACTATGATTCTGGCCTTCCCTTTCCTGTACACATATACTATAACACTATCCTTCTGTACTATAAGTGTGGCCTTCTCTTTACTGTACACATAAACTATACTATAACACTATCCTTCTATACTATGATTCTGGTCTTCCCGTTACTATACACATATACTATAACACTATCCTTCTATACTATGTTTCTTGGCTTCCCTTTACTATATACATATACTATAACACTATCCTTCTATACTAAGATTCTGGCCTTCCCTTTACTGAACACATATACTATAGGAAAAAGCTGATTTCTAGTTACAATCTTTATAGCCACCGAATTTCTAATGAGATGGGAGGAGTTTGGAGCGGGTTTCATGTCGGTGAGTTCGTTATAAATACCTTCGTGATTAACAAGAGCTGTCGGAGAACAGCGCAGCTCGACTTTTCGATATTTCAGAGAATAATAAATTATATAGCTAGTATATACCATCAGAAAACAAGGCTAAAACAATGTGGGATGGGGTTGGTGGCGCAACATAGCTATTTGTAAGAACTGATCAAAACTATAGGCAAATATGTAAAAAACAAAAATAAAACAAATCAAGTTTTGAGTGGAGGTGGGGGTGGGGGAGAGGTGGGTTGGGTGGTGGGGTTAGTGGGGGTGGTGAGGGCAATATATATGTGTAAGAAGCTATGTAAGAATTCACCAAAACAACACAAAAATATGCAAAAAAAAAATAATTAAATAGAGTTTTGAGTGTGGATGCGGGAGAGGCGGGGTGGGGAGGGCAACATATATGTGTAAGAAGCTGTGTAAGAATTGACCAAAACAACATAGAAATATGGTAAAACAAAATAAAAATAAAATATTTCGAGTGGGGTTGGGGTAGAGAGGTAGGAATGGGCAGCATATATGTGTAAGAAGCTATGTGTAAGAATTTACCAAAAGAACACAGAAATATGTATTAAAAAAACAATAAACATTAAATAAAAATATTCATTTCGAGTGTGGGGGTGGGGTGGGAGAGGGGAGGGGGGTGCAACATAGCTATATGTATGAATTGACCAAAACAACACAGAAATATTTATAAAAAAAAAGGGTTTCGAGTGTGTGGGTTTGGGGGGTTGGGGGGTGGTGCGGGAGGGAGCAACATATATGTGTAAGAAGCTATGAGTGTACGAAGCTATGTGTAATAATTGACCAAAACAACACAGAAATATATATATTTTTTATATATATTGGAGTTTCGAGTGGGGGGGTAGTAAGGGGGGTGGGGTTGGAGAGGCAGGGAATGGGGTGGAGGGGGCAACATGTATGTGTAAGAAGCTATGTGTAAGAATTTACCAAAATAACACAGATATGTGTAAAAAACAATAAAAATTAAATAAAAATATTCCATTTCGAGCGTGGGGGTGGGGTGGGGGAGTGGACGTGGTGCAACATAGCTATGTGTAAGAATTGACCAAAACAACAAAGAAACATGTAAAAAAATATATAAAAAAAGAAAATATTCTAGTTTAGAGTGTGTGGGGGGTTGGGGGGGGGTCGGGCGTGGGGCGGGTGGGGAGGTGGCGGGGTGAGAGGGAGCAACATATATTTGCAAGAAGCTATGTATAAGAAGCTATGTGTAAGAATTGACCAAAACAACACAGAAATATGTAAAAAAAAAAAAAATAAAAAAAAAAAAACTAGTTTCGAGTGTGTGGTGGGTCGGAGTCAGGGTGGCGGGATAGGGGGGAACATGTATACGAATTGACAAAAGCAACACAGAATTATGTAAAAAAAAAAAATCAAGTTTGTGGGGGGGGGGGTTGGTGAGAAGCGGGTGTGTGGGGGGGGGAGGGGGCAACATATATGTATAAGAATTGACTAAAACAACACAGAAATATGTAAAAAAAAATAATATTATAGTTTCAAGTGGGGGCGAGAGGCGGGGGTGGGGGGGTGGGGGGGGGGGGGTGGGGGCAATATATATGTGTAAGAATCGACCAAAACAACACAGAAATATGTAAAAAAAAAGAAAAGTAAAAAGAAGTAAAAAAAAAAAGTGTGGAGGGGTGGGTAGGGTTAGTGGGGGCTGGGTGGGGAGCTGGGAGCCCATGCCCCAATATGAGTGAGTGAAGTTTGAATAAGATGAATAATGCTATAAGAAATCCCAAACCAAATTTATAGATATATACATGCTTACATGCAAACCTAGATCTGCTTTATTGCATATTTTTTGGGCCATCCCTATTTGGGTTCCATCATGGGAGACCAGAATTTGCAGACGACAAAATTAATTACCCAACCCTTTACAACATTCTATAAGGAAACCAATTCCAAAATTTAGTTCAGCTAGGACAAGAAATGCAAGATATATAAACCTGTAAACACAGCTTACACGCAAATTTATGTGAAACAGACACATTTTAAGGGCTTTGGAATTTGGGTTCCATGGGAGCCCAGAGGTTACAGGAACCAAAATTACTTAAGCAGCCCTTAAGATAATGCTATAAGGAAGCTAATGGCCAAATTTGGTTGTGCTAGGATAAGAAATGTAAGAGATATAGACTTGTAAACACAGCTTACACGCAAACCTTGATGTGGGACGCCGACGCCGACGCCGACGCCAACGCCGACGCCGACGCAGACCCCGGAGTGATTACATAAGCTCTCTTATTCTTCGATAAGTCGAGCTAATAAAAAGGTCTAAGTTTATTTATTCAAGAAAGCTCCACAACAGGAACATGCAAATTATTTACAAAGAAATAATAACGAAGTTAGTAAAATGTATTATTAATAATTATATATGTATATCACAATCAACACCGACGCGTTTACCACACTGACGCCGTCTCCTTGGTTTAGTCAAATTACCTTACTAGTGCCCATGTACTGTGGTGGCTACTACCTTACTGGTGCCAATGTATCTTGGTGGTACTACTTTACTAGTGCCAATGTACTTTGGTGGCTACTACCTTACTAGTGCCCATGGACTTTGGTGGTTATTACCTTACTAGTGCCAATGGACTTTGGTGGCTAGTATCTTACTAGTTCCCATTTACTTTGGTGGCTACTACCTCACTACTGCCCATGCACTTTGGTGGCTACTACATTCCAACTGCCCATATACTTTAGTGGCTTCTACCTTACTAGTGCCCATGCACTTTGGTGGCTACTACCTTCCAAATGCCCATATTATTTGGTGGCTACTACCTTACTAGTGCCAATGAACTTCCGTTGCTACCACCTTACTATTGCCAAAGTACTTTGGTACTATGTTACAAGTGCAAATGTATTTTTGTGGCTACTACCTTACTAGTGCCAAGGAACTTCCGTGGCTCCTACGTTACTAGTGTCCATGGACTTTGGTGGCTACTACCTTACTAGTGCCAATTGACTTTGGTGGCTACTACCTTACTAGTTCCCATTTACTTTGGTGGCTACTGCCTTAATAGTGCCAATGAACTTCCGTGGCTAATACCTTACTAGTGCCCATGGACTTTGGTGGCTTCTACCTTCCTAGTGCCCATGTACTTTGATGGCTACTACCTTACTAGTGCCAATGAACATCCGTGGCTCCTACCTTACTAGTGCCATGGACTTTTGTGGCTACTACCTTACTAGTGCCAATGGACTTTGGTGGCTACTACGTTACTAATTCCCATTTACTTTGGTGGCTACTACCTTACTAGTGCCAATGAACTTCCGTGGCTACTACCTTACTAGTGCCAAAGTACTTTGGTGGCTACTATCTTACTAGTGCAAATGTATTTTGGTGGCTACTACCTTACTAGTGCCAAAGAACTTCCGTGGCTCCTACGTTACTAGTGCCCATGGACTTTGGTGGCTACTACCTTACTAGTGCCGATGGACTTTGGTGGCTACTACCTTACTAGTTCCCATTTACTTTGGTGGCTACCACCTTACTAGTGCCAATGAACTTCCGTGGCTACTACCTTACTAGTGCCAAAGTACTTTGGTGGCTACTATCTTACTAGTGCAAATGTATTTTGGTGGCTACTGCCTAAATAGTGCCAATGAACTTCCGTGCTAATACCTTACTAGTGCCCATGGACTTTGGTGGCTACTACTTCCTAGTGCCCATGTACTTTACTGGCTACTGCCATGCTAGTGTCCATGTACTTTGGTGGCTGTTACCTTACTAGTGCCCACACACTTTGGTGGCTACTACCTTACTACTGCCGATGAACTTCCGTGGCTACTACCTTTCTTGTGTGCCTATGTACTTTCGTGTCTACTACTTTACTAGTGCCCATGGACTTTGGTGGCTACTACCTTACTAGTGCCCATATACTTTGTTGGCTACTACCTTACTAGTGCCAATGGACTTTGGTGGATACTACCTTACTAGTGCCAATGATCTTCCGTGATACAATCTTACTAGAGCCCATGTACGTTGGTGGATATTACCGTAATAGAGCCCATGTACTTTGGTGGCTACTACCTTACTAGCGCAAATGGACATTGGCGGCTTCCACCTTACTAGCGCCCATGTAGTTTGGTGGCTACTACCTTAATAGTGCCAATGTACTTTGGTGGCAACTACCTTACTAGTTCCAATGAACTTCCATGGCTACTACGTTACTAGTGCCCATGCACTTTGGTGGCCACTACCTTGCTAGTGCCAATATGCTTTGGTGGTTACTACCTTACTAGTGCCAATGAACTTCCGTGGCTATTACCGTATTTGTGCCCAATGACTTTGGTGGCTGCTAACTTAATAGTACCAATGGACTTTGCTGAATATTACCTTACTAGTTCCAATTTACTTTTGTGGCTACTACCTTAAAAGTGACAATGTACTTTGGTGGCTACCACCTTACTAGTGCCAATAAATGTCGTGGCTACTATCTTACTAATACCCATGTACTTTGCTGGCTACTAGCTTAATTAATATTGCTCTTGCACTTTGGTGGCTACCACCTTACTAGCGCCAATGGACTTTGGTGGCTACCACCTTACTAGTGCCAATTGATTTCGTGGCTACCACCTTACTAGTGCCCATGGACGTTGGTGGCTACCACCTTACTTGTACCCATGTACTTTGGTGGCTAACACTTTACTAGTGCCCAATGGACGTTGGTGGCTATCAACTTACTAGTGCCCATGTACTTTGGTGGCTACCACCTTCTTAGTGCCAATGGACTTTGCCGGCTACCATCGTACTAGTGCCCATGGTCTTTGGTAGCTACCACCTTACAAGTGCCAACGTACTTTGGTGGCTACCACCTTACTAGCGCCCATGTACTTTGGTGGCTACCACCTTACTAGTGCCAATATACTTTGATGGCTACCACCTTACTAGCGCCAGTGGTCTTTGGTCGTTACCACCATACTAGTGCCAATTGACTTTGATGGCTACCACCTTACTAGCGCCATTGAACTTCGATGGCTACCACCTTACTAGCGCCAATGGACTTTGGTGGCTACCACCTTACTAGTGTCAATAATCTGTGGTGCCTACCACCTTACTAGTGCCCATGGACTTTGGTGGCTATCACCTTACTAGCGCCAATGAACTTTGTAGGTTACCACCTTACTAGTGCCAATTGACTTTGATGGCTACCACCTCACTAGCGCCGATTGACTTGATGGCTACCATCTTACAAGCGCCAATGGACTTTGGTGGCTACCACTTTACTAGTGTCAATGATCTTTGGTGCCTACCACCTTACTATGGCCCATGGACTTTGGTGGCTACTACCGTACTAGTCTCAATGTACTTTGGTGGCTACCCCTTACTAGTGCCCATGTACTTTGGTGGCAACTTCCATAATGGTACTTCTAGAATGATGTGGCTTACATTGTTCATTAGATTTTACTAAAATATCCTCTAACAAAACTGAACGCTGTTTATAAGCCTAAAGTGATGAGATGAGAAATGTTAAATTTCTTCTTTGATTCTCTTTTTGAACACAATGTCTAAAAAATCATCGTCACTGCACAAGATCTGAAATCACAAACAAGTTATTTATTCACTGTTTTTTAAACTCTTTATTAACAGTTCCCACATAGACATGGTCTTTTTATCTTTATATAACAAAGTAAACATTAATGACTTACCAAACATACTATAAACAGATTGATGCTGCCTTTGTAGATTTTACCGAAGCGTTTGCTTATGTAGTTAGAGATGTTTTATGGTATAAATTGATCAAAGTGGGTGTACGAGGTAAAATTATAGATATCATTAGGTCTATGTATAAGTCCATTAAGTCTATTGTTAAATATGATTTAAGCGAAGAGTTTACATGTTATTTAGGAGTAAGGCAAGGAGAGTGTGTGTCACTTTTTTATTTACAATGTATTTAAATGATATTGAAGAACATTTTACACAGACAGGATACGAAGGTTAAGATGTTGATTATTTAAAACTGTTTTTTTTTATCTGCAGACGATATTGTATTGTTTGCTGAAACGAATGTACTTAAACAAAAGTTATGGTATTTAGAAAAGCAGGAATGCTACCTAGAAACCTATAATTTATGTACAATGGTAACAAAGTAGATATAGTCGACCGTTTTTGTTATTTGGGAATTGTTTTTACTTCTGGTGGCTCGTTTTCTGGCACACTAGATACACTGGCAGGGCAAGCGGGTAAAGTTGTATTTAAACTAAATAAATACTTTTGATATATCACCTAAACATGTCTTAAACCTGTATGATAAACTAATATACCAGTTCTACATTATGGAAATAATGATTTTGTATATGGTGAGTTAGGTAGAACATGTTTGCGTAACTATAGACTAGCCTCGATAATAAAATACTGGTTTAAAATAATAAAATGCGAGGATTTAAAATCTGTTAAAGCTACGTACAGAATGATGTTAAATCATTTTGAACTTCAACCAGATAAACAGAACTGGACATCGTCTGTAAAATCATTCAAGTCTAGGATTCAGTGATGTTTGGTATTTTTAGGGAGTAGGAAACATAAATACATTTTTATCCGTCTTTAAGCAAAGGCTTACTGACAATGTTATACAAAACTTGAATGGACGATTAACAGATTCATCTAGGGCTAAGACCTATTCTCTTTGTCATGTGTTTGCATATAAATCATACCTAGATATAATAAGTACGTAAATTTCGCTCAGTGCTATCAAGACTTGGAATGTCTTCACATAGGTTACAAATTGAAACAGGACCTTGGCAATACCTGTAAATGAAAGAAAATGTATCGTGTGTAATAAACTTGAATATGAATTTCATTTCGTCATGGAATGTGCACTGTTTAATGAACTAAGACAGAAGTACATTAAATATTATTTCTGGCGAAAGCCAAATATTCCTAAATTTATCGAATTGTTAACATCTGAAAACGAAAACATTGTCAATATTTTTTTTAAAAAATACATATTTAATATTTTTAATATTTTCAAAATTCTAAACGAACTTAACTATATTAATTAATGTCTGCTCTCCCATATTTTTAAGAAACCATATTGTCAAATATTACTTAGACGCATATGTGTGGGGCTTAGAGCTTATTTTAGTATGTAACTTGTTATCCTTATATTGATATGTGTAACTATATGTATTGTTTGTTAAACATTTAAATATAGCATAATCCTAAACTGTAACCTACCATTGACTATATGTAAATATGTTATGCTAAAATTTATACTCATGGACCAAATTGTCTTTTGTATTGTTAAATAAAAGTATATAACATGACTATGAACATATTTTAATGATAATAATGTCATGAGTGTCACATACACGTAGTAATCACATCAATCCTTAGGGGACTGTCATGTTTATTTGTTCTTTCAAATAAAAGTCTAAAATGGCTGTTAGCGCATAAAAAAAGAAGAGACTAACTTTTTAGGGACCGGCCCCTTTTATTTGTTTTTAAGTAAAAATCTTAAAAGCTTCTAAATTGTATACAATAGAATAAAAACAAGAAATGTCTCTGTTAAGTGACAAATATCCCCGAAGTGGTTTTGACCTTTGATCTCTAAGTGTGACCTTGACCTTGGAGCCACGGACATGGATTTTGCGCGCGGCACGTCGTCTTGTTGTGGTGAGCACTTGTGCCAAGTTATTTGAAAACCGTCAGGAATGCCAGAGTTATTGACCGGACACGATTGGACGGACGAACGGACGGACTGACGGACGGACTGACTGACGAACTACTATACACCGACTACTATATGCCGCCCTTCGGGGGCATACACATCAGGCATTGGCCCTTTTTAATCACATTGGGTAAAGTATTAAAAGGCTAAAAATGCACAAAAATAGGATAAAACAAGAGATCCAAAAGGACCTGTATCGCTCTACTTGTTGTATGGTGTCTGAGGTTATATGCTATTGATTAACGTCTTCTGACAACTTAATGTATTTTTGCCAATTCAGGGGCAAAAAAACTAACTATTAGCAATCGTATCTGACTGATCAACGTGAAGTTGGCAGTAGCAGTAGCATCAGTAGCAACCTACTATATCACCCCACTTAAGATTGTTGTCGCAGTTTTTATTCTACTGCTGTAATACTGAATTGTGTACACAAGTACACATGAACATGCGTTCTTTGTCGGATTACGGTTGTTGTCGACGGAAAGATCAACCTCATAGATATACCGGTTTTATAAAGCATGATGGCCGGGCTACTAATATCACCATGTTCGACGTTTTAGTCCTACTGCTGTATTGCTGAAGTATGCACGTATTCAGTCCTGTGCATTAATCTGTGGAAACAGCTCACAGTGCGTCAATGTGTAATTGTGCCAGAAATTTCACTGATTAGCTATAATAGCAATAAAACCATTAATTTGTATACCTGAGTAGGAATGATATTTTTGTCATTTGTACATGTACACAAGAGTAGGAATGTGTGAAAAGAATATTGAAGCTAAAACAGAGTAACTGAAACAAATATATATATACATTACAATCAATATCGGATAAAATCAACCAAATCAAATGAATGATAGATAGTCATGCGCCTCCTTGCGTTAACATGAGCGATATTCTACTTCAAGGGACAATGACTGGTGTACATTTTTGTATATTTTATGCGTATCATAGATGTCTTGATTTTAGTATGAAACAAATAATATACTTATTTGAAGACAATGTTAAAAAAATGTTCACCTTTTTTTAAATAATTTTCACATATAATTGTCACATTTACAAATGCGTGTACGAGTGTAAATTATACCCTCCTCCTCCTCCTCCTTCTTCTCCACCTCCCTCCTCCTCTTCCTCCTCCTACTCATAATTTGGATGTAAAACAATGTAAAAATAAATACTGCTTTAATCAATATTAAATTGTTCTATAAATTGGGTCTATTTTATCTACCAGAGATTTTATATTTGATAATGGAACTCTGAAGTCATACTGGGAGTTTAAATCAATCAAATCTCTCAGTGGGTGAAATCTAATAAAACACGATGCTAAAATAAATTGCATTATGTGCATTTTCTTTTATTTTTTCTCCTAACTTACTGAAGACAGATGCTTTCAGGTAATACATTCTCTGTGAACTTAATGCGTTTTATATGGAAGACACATTTAACGTGTCCAGACAAGCAAAGGCAAATCAGAATGTTTTTCCCACTATGTTCCTTCATACGGACGACGCTTATTGATTTTAACGTATCTATACGTTATCGGCTTTTCAAAAATTGCCTCCGCCGGCCAAGATGGCCACTTTATATAGAGTAAGAACAAAATCCACTATCTAAAGTGTTGCCCTGTACTACTTACTCATTGGGACCATTTTTGTAGTGAAACTTGAAATAAGTTATATTCAACGTTTTGTCAAAGTTTCGCCCTAATTAACACAGAAAAGAAAATTCTAAAAATTCTGTTAATATTTAATAATTATTAAAACAAGTGTTACCTTTAAAAACACATCATATTTAACAAGAAGCACGAATAGCGGTGCTAAATTGTATTGCCGGATTTATAACGTTGAACTAGAGACAATATCATTAACATCAGATCATTTATCACGCTACGATACTCTTCGATACTAGCGGACATTATATTGATACAAATTGAATTGGGTTTTATGGCACACCAACACATGCAAGGTTATATGGCACCAAACATGAATGAACATGACAGGCTCATCCTCCATTTAGATGCAGATAAAATATCGAGAGTGGGCTTAGAACCTCCTTAACCTTCAGTACGGCAGAGTTGCTGCAAATTCTATAGTAGACACTCCATTTAGGTTGGAGCAACTTTTCCATATTTGAATACACAGTGTCAGGATGAATACCTTGAATGAGTATGATAAAAAGAAATGAACATGAACCTGGGTCCTACCCCTCTGCCTCTAGCGGGATATGAAGTGCTTGTACTCTACTCTGGCAACTACAGAGGGAAAATAAACATGAACTGCATATATCAACAACTACGAACTGTGATATAGTTCTTCTTTATAAAAAACACTATATAAAACTGTATTTTTATGGCAACTTTATAATATCATTATATTTTATCATATTATAAAGAATATATGTGTTATGGCTTATAAATCTTTCATTTCACTAAAATTTTAATTAGCAGGCTATAACAACTAAGTACCTTACAACATGCCTAGGCATCTCGGTAATTTATCAAAAACACCCCTATGTAACATAAATACTCTGGGTATTGTTTAACCACCCATAGGATATGCTGTCTGCTTTTTAATTTAGTCTTTTGACCGTTACTTGTGATGCGCAGGCTTCATAACCGCTGTCCCAACTAAATTCCACTTTATTTATATCGCTCTTTGCGGCATAGAATTGTATTAGATACTGGGACCATACTACGCTGGACATGGAATAATGGCAGTAAATATGGCATGTCCACCGCCATATGCATGCCTTCTTCGGGATGGTTAAAATTCTGTACTATTGATTTTACTGCCCAACCCGGTCTAGGGGGCGTGAACGGTAGCAAGCATATTTCACTACTGTTCATGAACAGTCTCAGTCAAACCGAGACTGCAATATTTCGTATTTATCGTGTTCGGCCGTTTCCAAAGGTCCACTATCATTCATTTTTATAATGCATCATACTGGATTTTCACTTACTATTTGACAATCGGAAAAAAATCTAAAATACTAAATATGTTATCAGTCTGTTTTTCTGAATGCCACTGAACTTGAAACCAGAATATCAAGGGAACTTAATGCAGACTATATTATTTGTTGATAGTTTGAGTTGTTTCAATATTAATTCAAAGGCCATAATGATGCAAAATAAAGTTGTTTAAGTTTTTACTATATAAATTAACTCAATGTAAGCAAAGATAGCCACTGTCAGCGATGTTTTATGTTGCATGAAAATCAAGGAAAAAACTATGTCATGCTGATAATTTTAGAAAAAGTCCCATAACAGTATCACGTATAGTTTCCAAGAAGTAGTCACTACAAACTTGTTTTTTAAAATCTATTTTTAGCTTTGATGGCTTAATTAGATTTCAAATCAACCTGAATTTAGCACCAACCAAACATTAAGGGCAACATACCTGTAATGTTTCATAAAAATCCGGATAGTTTCAGATAAGTAGTCGCTACAAGTTTTACTATATGACTCTATGTAAACAAAGATGGCCACTGGCAGCCATGTTTAATGGTGAATCAATATAATTTTCATCAAGGACCAACATTAATGTGATGCCAATCATTTAGTAAAGGTCCCATATCAATATCCTTTATACTTGTGTATACTTTTGTAGAAGTCGCTACAAATTTGTTTTTTAGAAATCTATTTTTAGCTTAGGTGGCCATCATCATGTCATCATGATAGTAGGTTTAGAAAAAGTCCCATATCAATATCACTTATAATTTTCAAGAAGAAATAATTACAAACATTTTTTTCTTTAAAAAAAATCCCTCACCCTTCCCTTCCCATATGGATAATTCTGGAATGATTCCGAAATTGCCCTTAACAGAATAACATGTATATATATCTATTTTACACAAGGACATTATAAAGTCCTTAACTCTGCAAAAAGCACATTGAATCAGAACAGAATGACAATATGCGCTACTATAAATCACAGTGATGCAACTAGTATTCCGACTCAGAACAACTTTATCTCGACTTGTTATTTAGCGCTATTATTACGTATTGCCTATTTAGTGTAATATATGCTACAACATACCAATAAATAATCGTGGTTTAATGGTTAAACGTACATCCTTTAAAACATGAAAGTCCAAGGTCCCGACTTTTGGGTGTTCGTTGAATTGAAACTACTTCACACGTGACTCATTCATAACCACTGAAAATAGAGACCGTGTAGCTTTAATGAGCATATATATATTTACTGGCTCTCTTGGGCCTCATGTTTATGAAATGTTATAGGAAGTATTAGCCGAAGGCCAGCAGAGCTTATGGGATGGCGAGTTGTCCGTCGTTGTCGTCCGTTAACGTTTGCTTTGTGTGCACTCTAGCACATTCATATATTATTTAATCTATACCAAACTTTACCAGGGTATTTTGTATTATTAAATAAATGTTTACCAATGAAAGCTCGGGAAAGTTCGAAAAACAGCAAGATTGGATTAGTTTAACCGAGTTATGGCCCTTGATTTGCTGAAAATGCCAGATTCTGCCTTGAGAACACTCTAGCACCATCATTTATTATTCGATCTTCCAAACTAGCACATATTGTTAACATCAATGAAAGCTCGAAACCAGCCAGATCGGATCAGTAACACCAGAGTTAGGGCCCTTGATTTAAGGAAGAATGCAGTATTCATCATTGTGAACACACAAGCACCTTCATTTTGTATTTGATCTTTACCAAAATTTGCCAGTGCCTTTATATCAATAAAAGCTCTGAAAAGTTAAAAAAAAACAGCCAGATTTATATTAGTAACACCGGAGTTCATGCTCATGTTTTGCTAAATATCCCCTCTAAAGCCTTGTGAACACTTTAGCTCCATTATTCCGTAGTAACTACGGAAGAACATGAGCACTAGTAAGCTGGTAGCAACCAAAGTCCATTGATACTAGTTAGGTGGTAGCCACCAAAGTCCATTGGCAATAGTAAGATGGTTGCCACCAAGTCCATTGACACTAGTAAGGTGGTAACCACCGAAGACCATTGGCGCTAGAAAGGTGGTAGCCAACAAAGTCCATTGACACAAGTAAGGCGGTGGCCACCAAAGTCCATTGGCACTAGTAAGGTGGTAGCCACCAATGTACATGGGAGCTAGTAAGGTGGTAGCCATCAAAGACCATTGGCACTAGTAAGGTGGTAGCCACCAATGTACATAGGAACTAGTAAGGTAGTAGCCACCAAAATCCATTGGCATTAGTAAGGTAGTAGCCACCAAAGTCCATGGGCACTAGTAAGGTGGTAGCCACCAACGTATAAGGGCGCTAGTAAGGTGGTAGCCATCAAAGTCCATTGTCAATAGTAAGGTTGTTAGCCAATAAAGTCCATTGGCGCTAGAAAGGCGGTAGTCACCAAAGTCCATTGAGACTAGTTAGGTGGTAGCCACAAAAGTCCATTGCAACTATAAAGGTGGTAGCCACCAAAGTAGATGGTCACAAGTAAAGTGGTAGCCACCAAGGTCCATCTGCACTAGTAAGGTGGTACTCACGAAATCCATTGGCACTAGTAAGGTGGTAGCCACCAAAGTCCATTGACACTAGGAAAGTGGTAGCCACCAACATCCATTGGCACCTGTAAGGTGGTAGCAACCAAAGTACACGGACACTCGTTAGGTGGTAGCCAACAAAGTCCATGGGCACTAGTAAGGTGGTAGCCAACAAAGTGCATGGGCACTAGTAAGGTGGTAGCCACCAAAGTACATGGGCGCTAGTAAGGTGGTAAACAACCAAAGTCCATGGGCATTAGTAAGGTGGTAGCCAACAAAGTACACGGATATTAGTAAGGTGGTAGCCACACAAGTCCATTGGCATTAATAAGGTGTTAGCCACGAAAGTCCATTGACGCTAGAAAGGTGGTAGCCACCAAAGTCCACAGGGGCTAGTAAGGTGGTAGCCACCAAAGTTCATAGGGACTAGTAAGTTGGTAGCCACCAATGTACATGGGCACTAGTAAGGAGGTAGCCATCAAAACCCATCTGCACTAGTAAATCCATTGGGGCTAGTAAGGTGGTAGCCACCAAAGTGAATGGACACCAAAAAGGTGTTAGCCACCAAGGTCCATTGGCGCTAGAAAGGTGTTAGCCACCAAGGTCCATTGGCACCAGTAAGGTGGTAGCCACCAAAGTACACGGACACTCGTAAGGTGGTAGCCACCAAAGTCCATGGACACTAGTAAGGTGGTAGCCACCAAAGTACACGGATATTAGTAAGGTGGTAGCCACATAAGTCCATTGGCATTAATAAGGTGTTAGCCACGAAAGTCCATTGGCGCTAGTAAGGTGGTACCCACCAAAGTCCACAGGGGCTAGTAAGGTGGTAGCCACCAAAGTTCATTGGCACTAGTAAGTTGGTAGCCACCAATGTACATGGGCACTAGAAGGGAGGTAGCCATCAACACCCATCTGCACTAGTAAGGTGGTAGCCAAGAAATCCATTGCGGCTAGAAAGGTGGTAGTCACAAAAATGCATGGGCACTAAGAAGGTGTTAGCCACCAAGGTCCATTGGCGCTAGTAAGGTGTTAGCAACCAAAGTCCATTGGCACCAGTAAGGTGGTAGCCACCAAAGTACACGGACACTCGTAAGGTGGTAGCCACCAAAGTCCATGGACACTAGTAAGGTGGTAGCCACCAAAGTCCATTGGCTTGGCACTAGTAAGGTGGTAGACATCGAAGTCCATTGATACTAGTAAGGTAGAAGCCACCAAAGTCCATTGGCACTAGTAAGGTGGGATGAACCAAAATACGTGGGCGCTAGTTAGGTGGTAGCCAACAAAGTCCATTGTCAATAGTAAGATGGTAGCCACCAAAGTCCATTGGCGCTAGTAAGGTGGTAGCCACAAAAGTCCATTCAGACAAGTTTTGTTGCAGCCACACAAGTCTATTGGAACTAGTAAGGAGGTAGCTACCAAAGTCCATGGGCACAAGTAAAGTGGTAGCCACCAAAGTCCATCTACACTAGTAAGTTGGTACCCATGAAATCCTTTGGCACTAGTAAGGTGGTAGCCACCAAAGTCCATTGGTGCTAGTAAGGTGGTTGCCACCAAAGTCCATTGACACTAGGAAAGTGGTAGCAACCAACATCCATTGGCACCTGTAAGGTGGTAGCAACCAAAGTACACAAACACACGGAATGTGGTAGCCATCAAAGTCCATGGGCACAAGTAAGGTGGTAGCCACCAAAGTCCATTGGCGCTAGTAAGGTGGTAGCCACCAAAGTCCATTGGTGCTAGTAACGTGGTTGCCACCAAAGTCCATTGACACTAGGAAAGTGGTAGCCACCAACATCCATTGGCACCTGTAAGGTGGTAGCAACCAAAGTACACAAACACACGGAAGGTGGTAGCCACCAAAGTCCATGGGCACAAGTAAGGTGGTAGCCACCAAAGTCCATTGGCGCTAGAAAGGTGGTAGCCACCAAAGTCCACAAGGGCTAGTAAGTTGGTAGCCACCAATGTACATGGGAAATAGTAAGGAGGTAGCCATCAAAACCCATCTGCACTAGTAAGGTGGTAGCCAAAAAATCCATTGGGGCTAGTAAGGTGGTAGCCACCAAAGTGCATTGGCACTAAAAAGGTGTTAGCCACCAAGGTCCATTGGCGCTAGTAAGGTGTTAGCCACCAAAGTCCATTGGCACCAGTTAGGTGTTAGCTACCAAGTACACGGACACTCGTAAGGTGGTAGCCACCAAAGTCCACGGACACTAGTAAGGTTGTAGCCACCAAAGTACACGGATACTAGTAAGGTGGCAGCCACAAACGTCCATTGGCATTAATAAGGTGTTAGCCACGAAAGTCCATTGGCGCTAGAAAGGTGGTAGCCACCAATGTCCACAGGGGCTAGTAAGGTGGTAGCCACCAAACTTCATTGGGACTAGTAAGTTGGTAGCCACCAATGTACATGGGCACTAGTAAGGAGGTAGCCATCAAAACCCATCTGCACTAGTAAGGTGGTAGCCAAGAAATCCATTGGGGCTAGTAAGGTTGTAGCCACCAAAGTGCATGGGCACTAAGAAGGTGTTAGCCACCAAGGTCCATTGGCGCTAGTAAGTGTTAGCCACCAAAGTCCATTGGCACCAGTAAGGTGGTAACCACCAAAGTCCATGGACACTAGTAAGGTGGTAGCCACCAAAGTACACGGATATTAGTAAGGTGGTAGCCACAAAAGTTCATTGGCAGTAATAAGGTTTTAGCCACGAAAGTCCATTGGCGCTAGTACGGTGGTAGCCACCAAAGTCCACAGAGGCTAGTAAGGTGGTAGCCACCAAAGTTCATTGGCACTAGTAAGTTGGTAGCCACCAATGTACATGGGCACTAGAAGGAAGATAGCCATCAAAATCCATCTGCACTAGTAAGGTGTTAGCCAAGAAATCCATTGGGGCTAGAAATGTGGTAGTCACCAAAATGCATGGGCACTAAGAAGGTGTTAGCCACCAAGGTCCATTGGCGCTAGTAAGATGTTAGCCACCAAAGTCCATTGGCACCAGTAAGGTAGTAGCCACCAAAGTACACGGACACTCGTAAGGTGGTAGCCACCAAAGTCCATGGACACTAGTAAGGTAGTAGCCACCAAAGTCCATTGGCTTGGCACTAGTAAGGTGGTAGCCATCGAAGTCCATTGACACTAGTAAGGTAGTAGCCACCAAAGTCCATTGGCACTAGTAAGGTGGGATCCACCAAAATACGTGGGTGCTAGTTAGTTGGTAGCCACCAAAGTCCATGGGCACAAGTAAAGTGGTAGCCACCAAAGTCCATCTACACTAGTAAGGTGGTACCCTTGAAATCCTTTGGCACTAGTAAGGTGGTAGCCACCAAAGTCCATTGGTGCTCGTAAGGTGGTTGCCACCAAAGTCCATTTACACTAGGAAAGTGGTAGCCACCAACATCCATTGGCACCTGTAAGGTGGTAACAACCAAAGTACACAAACACACTTAAGGTGGTAGCCACCAAAGTCCATGGGCACAAGTAAGGTGGTAGCCACCAAAGTCCATTGGCGCTAGAAAGGTGGTAGCCACCAAAGTCAACAGGGCTAGTAAGGTGGTAGCCACCAAAGTTCATTGGCACTAGTAAGTTTGTAGCCACCAATGTACATGGGCACTAGTAAGTAGGTAGCCATCAAAACCCATCTGCACTAGTAAGGTGGTAGCCAAAAAATCCACAGGTTCTAGTAAGGTGGTAGCCACCAAAGTCCATTGACACTAGTAAGTTGGTAGCCACCAGTGTACATTGGCACTAGTAAGGATGTAGCCATCAAAACCCATCTGCACTAGTAATGTGGTAGCCAAGAAATCCATTGGGGCTAGTAAGGTGGTAGCCACCAAAGTGCATGGGCACTAAGAAGGTGTTAGCCACCAAGGTCCATTGGCGCAAGTAAGGTGTTAGCCACCAAAGTCCATTGGTACCAGTAAGTTAGTAGCCACCAAAGTACACGGACACTCGTAAGGTGGTAGCCGCCAAAGTCCATGGACACTAGTAAGGTGGTAACCACCAATGCCCATTGGCACTAGTAAGGTGGTAGCCATCGAAGTCCATTGACACTAGTAAGGTAGTGGCCACCAAAGTCCATTGGCACTAGTAATGTGGGATCCACCAAAATACTGTGGGCGCTAGTAAGGTGGTAGCCAACAAAGTACATTGTCAATAGTAAGATGGTAGCCACCAAAGTCCATTGGCGCTAGTAAGGTGGTAGCCACCAAAGTCCATTGAGACAAGTTTTATGGTAGCCACACAAGTCCATCGGAACTAGTAAGGAGGTAGCTACCAAAGTTCATGGGCACAACTAAAGTGGTAGCCACCAAAGTCCATCTACACTAGTAAGGTGGTACCCATGAAATCCTTTGGCACTAGTAAGGTGGTAGCCACCAAAGTCCATTGGTGCTAGTAAGGTGGTTGCCACAAAAGTCCATTGACACTAGGAAAGTGGTAACCACCAACATCCATTGGCACCTGTAAGGTGGTAGCAACCAAAGTACACGAACACACGGAAGGTGGTAGCCACCAAAGTCCATGGGCACAAGTAAGGTGGTAGCCATTAAAGTCCACTGGAGCTAGTAAGGTGGTAGCCATCAAAGTACATGGGCACTAGTAAGGTGGTGGCCACCAAAGTCCATTGGCACTAGTAAGGTGGTAGCCACCGAAGTACTTGGGCAATAATAAGGCTGTAGCCACCGAAGTCCATTGACACTAGTAAGGTGGTAGCCACCAACATCCAGTGGCAGTAGTAAGATGGTAGCCACCAAAGTCCATGGGCACTAGTAAGGTGGTAGCCACCAAAAAACATGAGCACTAGTATGGTGGTAGCCACAAAGTCCATGGGCACCAGTAAGGTGGTAGCCACCAAAGTACACAGATATTAATAAGGTGGTAGCCACCAAAGTCTATTGGCGTTAGGAAGGTGTTATTTGTTAAACCTGTGCTCTAGGGAATATAACTATATTAATTGGTGTGCATTAATTATCCTCTTTCCATGTATTACATATATCATGTCGTAATCAGCAAGTCAAAGAATTAATATTATTCAGCTTGGTTAAATATATACATATATATTAGTGATAAGATAAGAAAATTATACAAATATTTTTATCTGAAATTGTATTAAATTGTGCTAAAGTGGCTAAAAAAGCTTAGCCAAAAATGACTAAACGAAAATCGAATTGGATAAAGAAAATTGAGGTGGTTTAGCCAAAAACTTGTTAAAAGGTTTATCAAAAGAGGTTATGACCCCATCATTTTGCAACGTAATGCATGCTTGGTGGTGGACCCTAGAAGGATAGGGAGAATGGAGTGTTATAGTATAATAACGGTGTTATTATACTATAACACTCCATTCTCCCTATCCTATACTATCATAATGCGAGCCGGCGTTGCGTATTGTGATATATTGTCCCACGCGTATACACTACTCGTCGAGTTCTCAGTAATCTGGACCATATACATTTAGCTGCTATATCCACGCGTATACACTACTCGTCGGGTCATCAGTAATGAGTGTCATTTATATGGACCATGTACATTTAACTGCTATATATACTGGGATGTACTTTACGAAAACGTATTAAGTTCAGACTCTGTTGTACCTATTGGTTAAAATGTGGGGGGACTATAAACCTTACACACGTACACGCACGCTCGCACGCACACGCGAAAACATTTCGAGACAACTTTTGCTTGTCGTTATCAGACTGCCACGTAGCCGCGAGGTTTTCCTAATAAGGTTGTGTAACAGCGTTATATAGTTAAGATGCTAATGATGTGTATTTATACACCGACTCTGGCCACATCATGTAGCTGCCTAATAACCACAAGAAAACGTTAGTTCGGAATAAAGAATGTTGACTAAGTGCATTTTAGTACCAGTGGTTGAAATACAAGACAGCAGTTATAGAAATAGGGAATGCATCACTATATGACTTAACTAACGAGGTTTGACTGTCGTCCTTGAATGCTGCTTTCCCTGTCCGATATTTTTATCCTTTTTTATTAGGCATTATGTGTTGTTAATACACGCCGCATCACAGTTTAACTAGTTGAGGTTGTGATAATTAGGCGGGTATGAAACACGTTCTTTTTTTCCTTTAGTGCATTTGTGTCATTCGTCTGTTATAGTGAGATAATGTCAAACCCGTCACGTTCTTATAGTTGCCATTCAGCATCTATATATACTTTTCAAACTTTTTTTATTTCAAACTGCTTAATTTCACAAATCAGTAAACAGTTTAAGCAGATTACAGCAATAACATATACACCTAACAAAATTGCTAAGTAGCAACTTTTGTATCTTAACTAACTTTCTTATTCTAAATATATTTTAGAAAAGATATATGATAAGTATTTTGTTTTGACCCATAGTTTGTAAAACATTTATTTTTTGTTTAAATTGTTACATCTTTTGAGAGTTACCCTCCCTTTATATGAAAACATGAAATGTGCTGATAAAACACATAACATGAGTCAAAGATCGCTTAAAAATATAAAATTCTTAAAATTGGTATGAAATAATAGAAAAAAACATAAAAAATTGACCCCTTTATCGCAGATTCTTCGTCTATAAAAAAATCAAATATGGATAATCTTAAATTACCTCCCTTTAAATTGAATATTGTTTGAAATTCAAGAAACTGTAATTCAGCGTTAACATTAAATATTTCGAAAATTTCTTTTGCAAACGCATTTGTAGTGGTAATGCTAGTACAACATGATGTCAAAATAATTTTAACTGGCATATTTTAGAATAAGGAACATCGAAAGCTTCACTAATTCGAAGTACTTAATAAAATCCTATATACCCAGTTGTATAAGTGTTATAACTTATTTCTTAGTAAACACATTGACTTAAAAGTTTAAAAATATGTTCATGCAATCAGAGTAGAGGATTTACACTCATTATTTTAACCGTATCTCTAATCAAGCACAAAATACAAAAAACAATGAGAATATTATTGACATATTCTTAGGTTGATACTTAGCAATTTGGTTTAGTATATGTAGTTAACCTATGATTGCTATGCAGAGTCAATACTCGGTAAAGTATGGAATATTTCACAATAAGTTATAGATATATCATTGATATTCTCGTGTTTATACATGTCACGTAAATTATAATAAAGTTTGGTGACCGTTTCCTTTGCATTAACTGCCCGAAAATTATACCATGGCAGACTGTGGTATAATTTTCGGATTTTTAATGCAATAGGTTAAAACAAATAAATTATACAATAGTTTGGTGACCTTTCCTTTTGCATTAAACACACTCGACTACGTCTCGTGCAGTTAATGCAAAGAGAAAGGTCACCAAAATATGGTATACTTTACGCTACACTTAAAACACGAGAATATGATATATCTATAATAAATACATGACACAATGTCGGAACTAATAGGATAATACAATCGGCTATCTGTACATATAATCAGCGGAAGCAGAATGTCCAAAATTACAACAGACTGACAATTGGTTTTAAAATTAACTTGCGCTGTAAATAAATATTCATACAATTAGAGGCAACAGCCGTACGTGAAATCTGGCATTCACTGAGGACAGCTAACAAACACACAATCAAAACAACACGTATTATAAATACAACTTATACAATAATAATGGTATCCATTTGACAGCCGGGAGCTATTACTGATATACTGAACACAAAAAGAAACGTCCGACTTTTTTGCTGGTATTTCCATTGGCCAGTTTTTGAGTGCGTATAAAAGCTTAAACATCGTTTTAATAAAACAATGTTTGTAAGCACACTTAAGTGAGTACTAAATATCCCATTAAACAGTTTCAAATTGCCAAGCAATACTCTTTTATGGATGATATGGAAATGTTAAAAGTAGGTAATTTGATGATTGTTGATAAGCAAAAGCTGCCATCTACACAATCTGTGTTATGTTCTTTTTTGTGATTTTTTTGGTAAGGAACATATAGAGAATATTGTTTCGGACAAATTTCGGTAATTTTCGTAGATTTAATTTAACTTTGTGGACAAAATGCATGTTTTTAAGAAAAAGGGGGCTAACTCCCTTGTGTACTGAACTTTTCAAAAACATCTTTGTTTGGACTATTGTTGGCGGTCTATCTAATTATTCTTAAAACATCATTAATGTTTTCCTGTTTTGCTGTCTAGAAAATCAGCATCAACATCAGCGGACGTTTCTTTTTTTTTTGTTCGGTATATTATCAAATAGTTATTCTATCAATAACGTATGCAGAGATGTTTTACGTTTTGTTTATAACACTCTGTTTATGTTTGTCTATATAAATATCATATATTGCCCAGTAAATCACATCGAATTATATAGGGAATTGGCCAGGTTATAGAACGCAAAGGTTTCTCAATATGTGTAACCAAAAGTTGCAATATATATTTGTTAGTATATCAATCTAGGTATTAGGGACACGAAAAAGGCAGAATAAATATTTTCAGACATACTTTTTTTTTAAAAAACTATTTGTTTCATTCGTTTTCCATTATACAATGTCAGTCATAAACATTCCATTTCTCCTTTGTTGTCAATAATTTAAGTATTTTCAGATGTTCACTAAACAATGGTCAGTTTGTACTTGTATTGGGATACTTATGCATTTTGTGTGTATACCAAAGGATAATTGACAAAACAAAGGTTGTTTTATAAACCTTTTAGAGATTTATTTTAGTGTTTATTGTCCCAACTAACTGGATTGTAATGCACATATTTTGTATTGCAAATTCTCTGTAAACATACTAAGAAATGTGTTAGTTCTATACTTTTGATCTATAATACATAATTCAATGTGATAAACAAAGGCATTGTACATGAATCATAATCATAATAATGCAAAGTGTTCAACTGTTACAAGAATATATACGCAGTGGTGCTGTGTAATTAGAATGATAGCCTGAGGTGGTCCAATTAGTTTTTACCCATTGTATAACCGTGTCTTATCGCTACTTATACTCACACCAAATTAGTTCCTACATCACATTCGCCAGTCTGCACACTTCCTCCCTGTAGCCATAAGAAAACATGTAAATATCTCGTGGATGAAACAAAACTTTCTCTTAACAAAAGGTTTAGGTCATATACCATTATTACTTTCCCATAGACCTACGTTATAGACTTTTAATCTTCAACCCCTATTTTAAAGTCAAAGCCCTGAAAGTACTGGTAACGAATTCTCTAGCTTGAATTAATTGCTTATGAAAATTATTCTGCTGTCCGAAGAAAATGGAAGCATGATGTCTGGACAGGTTTTTGTTTTGGGTGCTTATACGTTGGATAAGTTGCCTACAGAATTAGAATATCAGCTAATACACCATTAATGCAGGTTTTTCAACATACACCCTGTACTATTGCATATACATTGTGTAAAAATAAAAAATAACAAAAGGTCAATGACCTTGAAGCTCTACTGATAGGTTTTCGATAGCTAGATCAACATCATGTCATACTGATCATTTTAGAAAAAGTCCCATATCAATATCACTTATAGTTTTCAAGAAGTAGTCGCTACAAACTTGTATTTTGAAAATCCATTTTGATAGGATCAATTAGACATCAAGAGCAACATTCCTGTGAAGTTTGATGAAAATCCGTCGAGTAGTTACAGAGGAGTAGTCGCTACAAGTTTTTACTAGATAACTCTATGTAAACAAAGATGGACGCTGACAGCCATGTTTAACATTGAATCAAAATGATATTCGACAAGGATCAACATCATGTCATGCTGATAATTTAAGGAAAAGACGCATATCAATACCTCTTATAGTTTTCAAGAAGTAGTCGCTACAAACTTGTTTCTTTTAACCGTGACGGCCATCTTGAATTTCCGGCCTACCGGAAATTTTGCAGGATCAATTAGACAGTAAGAGCAACATTCTTGTGAAGTGTCATGAAAATCCGTCAAGTAGTTTCAGAGAAGTAGTCGCTACAAGTTTTCATTATATAACTCTATGTAAACAACGATGGCCGCTGGCGACTATGTTTAAACGTCGCATCAAAATAGTTTTCGACAAGGATCAACAACTTTCCTTACTGATCATTTTAGAAAAAGTCCCATTTCAATATCGCTTATAGTTTTCAAGAAGTACTCGATACAAACTTGTTTTTTTGAAATTCTATTTTAGCTGTGGCGGCCATCTTGAATTTCCGACCAATCTGAAATGTTGCTAGGATCATTTAAACATCAATAGCGACATTCCTGTGAAGTTTCATGGAAATCCGTCGAGTAGTTTCAGAGAAGTAGTCGCTACAATTGTTTACTAAATAACTCTATGTAAATAAATATGGCCGCTGGCAGCCATGTTTAACATCGAATCAAAACAATTTTCGACAAGGACCAACATCATGTCATGCTGATCATTTCAGAAAAAGTTCCATATCAATATCAATTAGAGTTTTCAAGAAGTAGTCGCTACAAACTTGTTTTTTTTTAAATATATTTTTAGATTTGGCGGCCATCTTGGATTTAACATCAACATGATTTTTTGCTAGGATCAACTAGACTTCATGGGCAACATTTTTGTAAAGTTTCATGAAAATCCATTCGGTAGTTTCAGAGAAGTAATCGCTACAAAAAAAGGTGATCAGTAGAGCTAAGAATTGTAAATCATGTACATGTACAGTGTGAGTAAATATGGAAGACATTATGTCCAAGATTTACGATTTTTTCACTCTCTTCTTATATATTATATATATATATGCAATAATGCAGCGTGGATCATGGCTGAACACAAAAACCCAAGGTCAATATATTTAATTATGTAGATAAACAGCTGGGTACCAAAACAAACGAACATATGCATACATGTATGGTTCTATTGAGAAAAGGAATTGACCTCTTTTTCAAAAAGATATTGTTAATTTCAGTGTTTTTGTTTTGTTTTTTACCACCGACAAAATTTACAATGTGCAAGCAAATAAAGTTACATGTAATTTTCTACCTGCCTGGATTCGAACCAAGGTCTCATGCCAATAAATGATATGGGTGTTTGCACTACACCACAGGAAGTTTGAGAATGCAACTTGAATTTGTACACTGTAAATTGTAAATATAATGGGTAATATAATGGGTGATTCGATGTAACCGTTGAAAACACAGTATTGTTTATTTGACGATTTTTCCACGCCAGGCACTTTGTTCTTTCAATACAAAAAATAAAATGACTCAACAATTATGTGCTTGTCACTTACGATCAAACGTACTCTGTTAAAAAGGCCCAAAAAATGCTAGTGTTCACAAGGCAGAAAATGGCATTTTTCAGAAAAAACAAGATTTGGCTGTTTTTCAGACTTATCCGAGCTTTCCACAATCTTTGCAAGTTTGGTAAAGATCAAATAATAAATGAAGGTGCTAGGGTGTTCACAAGGCTTAATATGGTATTTTTTAGCAAAACATTAGGGCCATAACTCTGGTGAAATTAATCCGATCTCGCTGGTTTTCGAACTTGTCAGAGCTTTCATTGATATAAAGACACTGGCAAAGTTTCCTAAAGATTCGATTAATAATGAAGGCCCTAGAGTGTTCACAAGGCAAAAGTTAACGGACGGATGCCGAACAACTCGTCATCCCATAAGCTCTGGTGGCCTTTGGCCAGTAGAGCTAAAAAGTGTTGGCTTGCAGTTTCCCTACATACCCACGAAAAAGGGCCCTCCCAAAACTTTTTAAAGCAATTTTTTAACATGTTTTTTTTACTATCTTTAGTATATTTTTCTTTCATTTCTTAAGGTTTTTACTGTCTTTGGCAAAAAAACAAATCACCTATGCACCTATAAAATCCTGGGTCGGGATTGGGGAAACAGCGAACAAATATTTTTTAAGGATGGCCTCACAAATTCTAGCTGCAGTTACAGCAACTGCGCTTTTCAAAGTGCAAGTACTGAAATAATGCTGAAATGTGTCATAACGTGAAAGTTCAAGTCTCTTTCTAACCAGAAATTCACATGATATAAAAATACAAAGGATATCAAATGAATTACCATTTCATATAGAATTTATGAAACAAGTTTAAATGAATCTTTCATTAAACAAGCCTCTGATGAGTTACAATAGAAACATTTTCACGAGTTTCATAAATTTCATACAAAAAACAAACAAATTTGAGATAACTTTTATGCCACGACTAATTATAAAATGATTCTATTTCCGTTTTATAATATAACAATACAAAAATACTTTGAAAAAACATATGTATCTAACGTGTCTTTTTTAACCAACGTGATGTCATGTGTTCCAGGAATCACCTTGATGTTGCCTGGCATTATTTAAACTATTGCGTAAATTAAAAAAAAAATCTGGAAATATGATTAAAATTCATGTACATGTATAATTATTTAATTTTCGTGATTTTATGCATGTGTAAATAATGTTGAATAGTGCAAAGATTTAATGAAAACGGTTTAATTAATGTTTGTGATTCGACATCCACATGCATGAAAACCAGGAAAATTGTCATTCCCGAATTCACTGAAGAGTTTATGTTAAATTGTGTTTAAAACCAAATTCTGTATGTACATGTATATATCACTTTTTTCAATTAGTATCATATACTGATTTTTGTCTCTGTGTGGTACAACATTGTGAAACGTTCCGGAGTGTTCGGTGTGATTTATATTGCTATTGAACCAATGAAACTAAGGCAGTTGACATTTTATGAGTAAAAAATCAGAAAAAACAACAACACAATTTTCACGCGAAATGTCCGAGATGAAACACACTCACAGTGATGTGTTGAGCTGGTACAATCAAAACCTGTTTTACAGTATATTAGAACTATCCTGTATGCAACGTAACATAACAAACATACGGTATTTCCCCTATAAGTAGCACCCGGGCGCTACTCAAAGTTCAAAAGGGACGCTCTTATTATGGTTCAAATATTTCAATATTTCCCGATATCTTACCCGATTGTTTACTATAAAATTACTAACTATAAGACGATATTTTACTACGACACCGGCACTGACTAAAACTTAACCCGACTGCATACGGAGTATAACTCTGTTATCATTGAAGCATAATAGGTAAAACTGATGACAGCGCTATAAGGTTTAATTTATGTGATAGACCAAGACAGTTTCGTAGTAAAAAGCTCACTGTAATCAAATCCATTAGCATTAAAGACAAAAGTTTTGTGTTTTTTAAAGAGTATTTGGATTTTCGAAGAAGGTACGGTTTCTTAAAATTGGTAGGAGCGCTATTATTCGGGAAGGCGCTACTAATAGTGGACAATCGGTATATTTCAACTGAAATTTACGTGTCAGAAAAAAGTGGCATTTTATCAACATTATTTTTTTTTTAAAAAAATTCGTTCTTTTGAAATACATGTTTTCAATGGTTTAATTTATTTACATTGATAGTACATGTATGTTTCTTGTCAATGAAATATGAAGTTAGTTTACTGTTTTACGATTGTTCGTAATTTGTGCTCTGAATTCATACCATAAATTTGGCAATGTTCAGAATAAAATTGAAAAAAAATCAGGAAGTATTATTTCTTTAAAAATCAACAACACATTGACATTGGAGTTACCGCGTGCAGAGGTCCTGGGTTCGATTCCCGAAGGAGTCACATACCGTGGTTTTAAACACACTCCCGCATAATCCGAGCCTTCTCTGACATAAAAAAAACTTTTTTATTTTCTTCTTTTCTTCTTTATTTGATATCGACTTTTTCGTACAAAGACAGATGTAATATCAAAACATAAAAAAGGCTTTGAACCGGTCAAAGAAGGCTCGGATTAACTCCAGTAGAACCTTAATTTAAATTATACTGTATATGGGACATATAGCGCGACATCCTGTACGTCGGAGGGAATGTTAAGCCGCCGGGCATGCTCAAACAAGGGCGTACGCCTACAACTGAGAGTCATACCCTTTGTATGTTGAACTCCTTTCAATTTTTAGCTCGACTATTCGAAGAATAAGAGAGCTTATGTAATCACCCCGGGGTCGGCGTAGGCGTCCCTCATCAAGGTTTGCGTGTAAGCTGTGTTTACAAGTCTATATCTCTTACATTTCTTATCCTAGCACAACCAAATTTGGCCATGGGCTTCCTTATAGCATTATCTTAAGGGCTGCATAAGCAATTTTTGTTCCTGTAACCCATGGGCTTCCATGGAACCCAAGTTCTTAAAATGTGTCTGTTTCACATCAAATTTTGCGTGTAAGCTATGTTTACAGGTCTATATCTCTTACATTTCTTGTCCTAGCTGAACTAAATTTTGGAATTGGTTTCCTTATATTATGTTGTAAAGGGTTGGATAAGTAATGTTGTCTTCTGCAAATTATGGGCTCGCATGGAACCCAAATTGTGATGATAAAGGCAGATCTAGGTTTGCATGTAAGCATGTATTTATCTATAATTTTGGTTTGGGATTTCTTATAGCATTATGCATCTTATTCATACTTCACCCATATTGGGGCATGGGCTCCCTCCTCCCCCACCCCACACCTACTCCCACCCCCCTCCACACTTATTTTTTTTTATCTTTTTTTTTTACATATTTCTGTGTTGTTTTAGTCAATTCTTACACATACATGTTGCCCTTTCCCCACCACCCCATCCCACCCCCGCCTCTCACCACCCAACCCCCACCCTACCCCCACCCCGACTTGAATCTCTATTTTTTTTACATATTTATGTGTTGCTTTTGTCAATTCTTAAACATGTTGCCCCATTCCCCCTCCCTGCCTCCACTCGCCTGTCACTCCCACCCACCCCCCCCCCCCGCCCCCACCACACACTTGAAACTAGAATATTTTTATTTAATTTTTATTTATTTTTTGAATATTTCTGTGTTTTTTTTATCAATTCTTACACATAGCTTCTTACACATATGTTCCCCCCCTCTCCCCCTCCAACCCACCCTCGAAACTGGATTATTTTTATTTAATGTTTATTGTTTTTTTAACATATATCTGTGTTGTTTTGGTAATTTCTTACACATAGCTTCTTACACATATATGTTGCCCCTCCACACCCCTCCCACACAACTACCGCCCTCCCCCCCACACCCCTCCCACACAACTACCGCCCTCCCCCCCACATCCCCCCACACTCGAAACTCATATTTCTGCGTTGTTTTTGTCAATACTTACATATAGCTAACTTGGACCCCAACCCCCCCACCCCCCCCCCCCCCCACCCCGTTCCACTCCTCCTAATCGAAATATTTTTGTTTTTTATTTGTTTTACCATATTTCTGTGTTGTTTTGGTCAATTCTTACATAGCTTCTTACACATATATGTTGCCCTCCCCACCCCGCCTCAGCCCCATCCCCACTCAAAACTCGATTTTTTAAAAACAACAACAACATATTTTTGTGTTGTTTTGGTGAATTCTTACATAGCTTCTTACACATATATGTTGCCCTCACCACCCCCACTCCCCCCACCATCCACCCCGCTTCTCCCCCACCCGCACCCCACTAAAAACTCGAATTTTTATTAGTTGTTATTTTTAATTTTACATATTTCTGTGTAGTTTTGGTCAATTCTTACACATAGTTATGTAGTGCCCCCAACCCCACCCCACATTGTTGTAGCCTTGTTTTCTGATGGTATATACTAGCTATAAATTTATATTCTCCTAAAAATCGAATAGTCGAGCTGCGCTGTTCTCCGACAGCTCTTGTTGAAAGTTACAATCTAAGGGTTTAGTGTCTTTGTGTATGTTCATTGTGGTATGAACTGCCAGTTCTTCTTCTTTCTTCAAACACTTAAGGTTTTAGATTAGTTTTTTTTTTGTGTTCATTGTGGGTATGAAATGTCCGTTGCCTAATCCCAATGATCATAATGCCCGAAATTGAAAGTATCTTACTTACATAATATTGCGTTCTTTCTGGTCACGTCGTCGTTGTTGACTCTTTAAATGGTATCCGAACACTAGTATCATCCAAAAAATATTCATCAAATTTTCCACATTTAAAACTCTGTTTCTGAGATATAAGCCTTTTTGTGTCGTATATTTCTTGTTCATATCAATTAATTTAATCCTTCTTTCTGTCACAAGAATCTTTTTGAGCGACATGTTAACGGTAAAATCCATGTTTAGCATCTGCAACTCCTTTAAAATTCTCGTCAGTTCAAAACCAAAAATGGCGGATTTCTTATGTAAGGGGAGACTCCTTAGTTTCGAATGAATGTCCATGGGGAATTTCTTATAAAACAGAAATCTAAGAGATTAAAAGCCATGTACAGGCTAGACAATAAAAATGAAATCCAAAAATGTGGTGTTTTTGACTTAGTATGACATAATAGTTAATTTTGGTGTAAATAAACATTTTGTACTGTGACCGGTATAGAGGCTGTAAACAGAAACTAGTAACTGGTGGCTATGTTATAAATCTTAGCTTTATTTTATCATTTCCTGCATTTCTGCATTCGACATAAGATTACGAGAAAAAAAGCCGGATAAGGTATGTAGAAATAGCATTTTTATGACAATTTGGAGTGTTTGTCATTCAATTATGGATGTGTTATATCTCAAATAAGGGACAGGTATATGCTGCCGTGTGTCTATAAATGTCATGTTTTCCTTTTTTTTGAGTGTTGAGTGGGTGGGGTGGTAAATGAATTGTATTGTAGGCAGAGAAACTGATTTTTGTGCTTTCTAGCATGTATTTGCTTATTTTGAGAGGAAATTATATGGTCTTTCAGGAACAGGGCATGTTGTAGTGTTTGAAAATAAAATTCAAGTTATTTAACGTAATTAGTGTACATGTCTGAAAATAGTCTGAATTTCAAAGAAAACTGTAGATTCCGACCTAAGTTCAAGGTTTGTTTACTGTGACGTCATAGGTATTTTCCCAACATAATCTTAAAATATACATATTTTCCCAACATAATCTCAAAATATACATACGCGTGTGGCGGAAATAAATGAGATCTTGCATATAAATGCACATTTTGAAATAATAAACATTATTTAACACTGAAACAGTCCGAAAGCAGACTGTAAGTTGAATGATTTTGAGGAAATGATGGACCTATATTTCTAGAGCGGAGGAAGCTAGGCAACCGGAAGTAGAATAGATCAGGTCTACGGATTGGGTAGACCATTCCCTATCTTGAAAAGAAGAATTCGTTAATCACACTGGCTGAAAAAAGCTAACTTTTATAAAGAACAATCTTAGATACACTAAAAATTACCAGCAAATTGGGGATAATGTAATCCGTTCAGCCTCTAATAGTTTAATGAAGGTGGACACCCCAGAATAGCAGTAAAAATAAATTGTGCTTTTTGTCAAATATAGCCGCAGTACAAATTTATCAATAAAAATGCCAATTTCAATCAAAATATCCTAAATGAACATTTTTTATGATTGAAATATAATATTTTGATGTTATGATTTGGGTAATTTCATCCAATCAGTATCTACCCTACAATCTGACTATATATGCAACCCGAACTGCTCAGATCACATTCGAAAATCACTCAAAAGGCATAAACATAGGTGATGCCATCCGCATCTCCTGTCACAATTGTAGCACCGCTAAATGTTAAAATTATGCTAAATGTTAAAACTTCCGCTAAATGTTATAAATCTTATGCTATATGTTAAAACACTTCGCTAAATGTTAACAAGAGGCCCAAGAGGGCATGTGGACGCTATACTGGATAAAGATAAAGTTTATGTATAAGGGGTCATAACTCTGTCAAAAATCATTCACCGGAACATGGCGAAGACATGCGCAACAATCCGTGGTACTGATCATCACTGCCAGGTTTCGGTGCAATCTGGCCAGAGGTTCAGGAGAACTAGTCTGTATAAAGTTAGTGTATTAAAACATTTAAAAGGCCATAACTCTGCCAAAATTCTTTTCAACTGGAACACGGCGATGATATGCGCAACTTAGGCTTGGTACTCACCATCCCTGCCAATTTACTTTTTTGAAATCCGGCCAGAGGTTCACCAGAACTAGTCTGTACAACGTTTGTGTATTAAACCTTAAAAGGCGCATAACACTGCCAAACTATCATTCAACCGGAACAAGGTGATGATATGCCAAACTAGGCTTGGTACTCATCATCCCAGCCCAAGATTCGTTGAAATTCGACCAGGTATCAGAAGAGACTAGCCTGGACAATGTTTGTGAATTAAAACCTTTAAAGGTCATTCGACCGGAACGGTACTGTACACCTCCCGCCATCCGTAAGAATCGACACTTCTTCACTTACAAGTCGAGCTCCCAGTCGGATTCGAGCCCGCAGCGGTGAGAGGCGAAGGTTTACAACGCAACGTCGTTAACCATTCGGCCACGGAGACGCTTCACAAATAGGCTTGATACTGATCTCCTTGCCAAGTTCATTGAATCCGGAACGGAGTTCAGGGGAACTAGTCCGGACAAAGTTTGTGTATTAAAACATTTAAAGAGACCATCAACCTCCGCCCAAAATTCCTTTCCACCCCTCACACGGTGATGACTAGTTCGCTCCCAACTTCCTGAAACGTTTCGTTGAATCCGGCCAGGGTTCAGAGAACTAGTTCATGACAAAATGTGTGATATTTCAACCTTTAAAGGGCCATAACTCAACCAAAGCTAATACAACCCGAACCTGGCTACGATATGCACCAACTAAATCTGGTACTGATTATACCTAACCACGTTTCGTTGAAATTCGGCCCAGGGGTTCAGGAGAACTAGTCCAGACAAATATTTGTGTATTAACACCGTTAAAGGGCCATACCTTTGCAAAATCATTCAACCGGACGCAGTGAAGGTACGTTTAAGTTGGCTTGTGTACTGATCATCCCTGCAAAGTTTCACTGAAATACTGCTAAATGAAGGTCCTATCGTCTTCACGAGACAAAATAAAGCATATTTGAACTAAATCAAGGGCATAACTCCGGTGTTACTAATCCGATTTGGTGGTTTGGTTTCAAACTTGTCCAAGTTTTCATTGATAGTAACAATCTTGTAAAGTTTGGTAAATATCGAATGAATAATGAAGGCTTAACGAGGCAAAATACATGTTTTTAAACTAAATCAAGGGCCATAACTCTGGTGTTACCGGTCCGATCTGGCTGGTTTTCAAACTCATCCATGCATTCATTCATGTCAACAATCTGGTAGAGTTTACTAAAGATTGGATGAACAACAAAGGTCATATATTGTTAACGAGGCAAAATACAGCAGTTTTACTAAATCAAGGGCCATAACTCTGCTGTTACTGGTCCGATCTGACTGGTTTTCGAACTTGTCCGAGCTTTTATTGATATTAACAATCTGTTTAAGTTTGGTTAAGATCGGATGAAAAAATGAAGGACCTATTCTGTTAACGAGGACAAATTATAAATTAAGGGCTATAACTCCGGTGTAAATGGTCTGATCTGGCTGATTTTCAAACTCGTCTGAGCTTTATTGATATCAACAACCTGGAAAAGTTTGAAACAGATCGGATGAAAAGCGAAATTTAATAAAGAAAATTTGTATTATAATACCTTTATTGATACACATGTTGTGCAACAAAGCAATTATTATGACTATATCCCATTTTAGCGGCCATCTTGAATAACTTTTTGTGCTACCATACTTCATGACTACATCAGGGCTAGAACTATTCATGGCATGTTACTCTACCATGATCAAGTGTCAAACCTTTTACATATCTCTGATTGTATGTTTTAAAATAAACTAAGAAGACACGAATACACCAAAAAGGCTGACATTTGACCTTTGATCTTTGACTGTGACCTTGAACTACTAAGTTGTGCGTGAGATAAATTGTCTATCTAAAATACACATACATTTAAATTTATAGAATATTTATTGGTACAAATATTTGGCAAACAAAACAACTATTATGAATGTATATCACATATTGGCAGCCATCTTGGACGACATCTTGAATAACTTGTTAGTGCTACCAGAGTTCATGACAACAACGCGTCTTAGAAAATTTCCAAGGCATCAAACTAATTGAATATAAGGTCAAAACTTCTGTGGATGGGGTAGGCTACCATTTTCATTTTTTATGCCTCTTTTTAGAAACTGCTCTCGGACCAATAGACCGGACGTGAACATTTGTTTTAATCAAGGGAAACTGAAATAAGTCTTAAGTTGTTGGTTGTGTTTTTTGGCGTTAAAACTTCATTTTCCAGCAAAGGTTGGATATTTATGACAGTCAGATTATTTTAGCGGTGAAGACTTTCCACCGTCCGAAAGAATCAGTACTTTCTCACTTACAAGTAGAGCTCCCAATGGGATTCAAACCCGCGGTAGTGAATAACGAGAAGGGTTCAAAGGCAGCGTATTTACCCTCTCGATAAACATTAAAAACATTGGAAAACATTGGAAGCCGTTTACTAAAGTAGCGATTACTGTTGTTCGGTTAACGATTTCCTGTTTTTTTGACAAGGGCAATAACTGTAAAATACAAACATCACTCGCTTCTCATCATTGCCCCTAGATGGATACAAGCGGTTACCAAGGTTCGCTTCCCCGTCTCTGCATTACACACACGAGTTTATGGTCATCTGCGCCATCCAAAGTGATTTATATTAGCTAAGAAGGTTTTTTTCGTTATAGAAAAAATAGTTTATTTTTTACTAATTAGGATTGAAATAATCCGACTGATTCTTGTATTCTTTTGTTTTCAGCGATAATACAATTTTTATTTTTGCAATGATCACTTGTTGAACGTCCTATCTTAATTGACTACTGAATAACTGACTACAACTGATTAGTTGGTACATCACTTCTGCCCACTCTTGTATCCGTCAACCATAGATAACTGCTCCTCCAATGGGTTACTAACACCAGAGTGAATGAAATAATCTTCAAATTAAATAATCATCACAATTTGATAATACTCTGCCCTACCTCCCCACCCCACCACCATCCCCCTCCCCCACAACCCACCACCACACTCAACTCCCGCATTTCAGTATCTCGAAGTAGATGTTGGTCGGGGTGGGAAGCGGGAGAGCGATCGTTAGCCAGTAGAGCGTCCACGTGTCCACTTGTTCCTCCTGTTTTTGAACTATCTCTGTAGAGAGACATTGTGTTGACCTTCATGCAAAGGAAATAGGTCTAACATTACCGTATCTAGAGCGTGACTAGGATTGTCTGAGGTTGTTCGGCTTAGTCTAGTGCCATTGACCGTTTCAATGCACTAGCCTTATTGTCAGCCCTGTTATATTTGTGATGTCATATCTTGCATTTGTTTTCATCTATGTAATTATTGTTTGTTTCTATGCGTGTTTTTATGCGCATTGTTTATTCTGGGAAGTAAGTAACAAACAACTAGTGGGTGTAGTGTCGATATATGCCACAAAGTGACTTTTTATTCACAAGGGTGTGAATATGTTTAAAGTTCAATTAGTAGACATGTAATATTGCATGAAACATTGTAATATTATGTAACACATATTAATTTCATTTAATTGCATAATGAAACTGATATAGAATAAAGCTATACTATACTATAAAATTAGATGTACTAAATATAATTATGCAATATTACGTAATCTAAGTTGTTACACGATTTGTCGTTAATTGGAAATAACTGTTTTTTATATTAAAAACATTAATGGTGTTTATATAATCTTTAATTAGCTATGGCGATTTTCGCCTAATCATGGAGCTTAGACGTAGAAAAAAGTCAATACGAGCGCCATGATATAGTGTGCATTTATATATTTATTATTTTTTGTAGGGTGGTTGGTTGGGGATTGTGGCGGTTTTAGAATTTTCCACTCCGACTGGCTGTTGTAAAACACAGAGCCTGAATGGGATATGTTACGGATAACCCTGGTGATGAACGGGGCCCGCCCCGCTGTTTTAATAAGCCAATGGTCTTCGTGTTGCGTTATAATCACTGAAGCGCGTAATAGGTTTATAAACCGGAGTCCGGGACGTACGTACAGAGAACAAACGCTTTGCATAAATATCCAATCACTTCGCAATTAGATTATTTATGCGCATTGTTTATTCTGGGAAGTAAGTAACAAACAACTAGTGGGTGTAGTGTCGATATATGCCACAAAGTCGCCACTCTCATCAGACAATTTGACTGATGAAATCGCCATAAGAAAGGGAAAGAAACAAAAACAAAACGAATGACCTTGGCATATATCGAACACGAAACAACAAAAGAAAAACAAATCAATTAATTAAGCGTATTTTACGCTGATGTTTTAGCGAAATGCACATTATACCTTAACGCGTCTGAACGATCGTACATGAACACATGGTACGATTCTGATATAAATGTACACGTGAATAACGAATAATTCATATACATTAAATCACTAAGCAAAAACTAATTCATATCCGTTGAACCTCTCGTAAAGTGATATTCCGTCGAATGTACGACTTCAAAATGTCTCTTTCAAATTGACCCTTGGAAACGGCCGGACACGACACATACAAAATATATGTATATCCATGTAGTTTATAAACACGAACGACCCTACATGAACGCATGGTAAGGTCACTCCCCGTGTGTACGAATACGACCCCACATGAACCCATGGTGGGGTCAATATTTGATAATTAGTCTAGTTTGAATGCAAACCGCTCACAAGTAATCAGTGAAATGAACGCATGGATGTTCCTTGTTATCTTTATCTGTAATGTTGAGCGACTATGTAATGAAGGCCGTGAACCCACTGGCCTCTATTTATTGATGTTTTAGCGAAATGCACATTATACCTTAACGCGTTTGAACGATCGTACATGAACCCATGGTACGATCCTGACATAAATGTACACGTGAATAACAAATAATGCATATACATTAATCACTAAGCAAAAACTAATTCATATACGTTGAACCTCTCGTAAAGTGGTATTCCGTCGAATGTAAGACTTCAAAATGTCTCTTTGAAGTGGACCTTTGGAAACTGCCGAACACGATACATACGAAATATAGGTATATCCATGTAGTTTATAAACAAGAACGACACTACATGAACACATGGTAAGGTCACTCCCCGTGTGTACGAATACAGCCCCACATGAACCCATGGTGGGGTCAATATTTGATAATGAGTCTAGTTTGAATGCGACCCGCTCTCAAGTTATCAATAAAATGAACGCATGTATGTTCCTTGTTATCTTTATCTGTAATGTTGAGCGACTATGTAATGAAGGCCGTGAACCCACTGGCCTCTATTTATTGCTGTACGCATTTTACCGCAACTGTCCGCAGTGTCGAATAATGCCGTCGGTCACATTGTAAATAGCTCCACCGCCGACTTCTCCACTGGCGTCTGTAAACGACGAAAAAACAGCATGTCTGGAAAACAAAAAGGGTAGACTATCCGTCGAGCGATGCTACAAATTGTTTACATATCAAAAGGTGTTGTATGGCACCTGTTGTCAGACGGACGAAATAATATGGCTTTTTCACATTAAGCGTAGGATTTGTTACTGACCGAAGAAATGTCCGTCCAGACAGTATGATTTTTTTTTTTTTTTTTTTTTTTTTTTTTGTTCCAATTATTGATTGGATGATCTATCTGTCGACAGATGCCGATCGGTTAAACGTTCGCTGTTAAAGGCACATGGTATGGTTACGGCAATAAAATAACGTTTATTCGAGCTTGTTCAGGTAATGAACCACTATAAACATCAAGATATAATTAATTGGGCTGAACAATGCTTTCTAAGTTATGTATGACACAGGATGGAGATAATGCGAACATGTGTTTTAGAACTTCAAATAACGAAAACAGAATTATTTTGTATACATTACTAAAGTGCCTGTCATAGCTTGTTCGGGGGTAGGACCCCAGCCCTTCCATTCATATTCATTTTGTCATTTTTTGTTCATTCTCATTAAGGGTCTTCATAATGACCCCTGCATTGTTTCAGGTGCCATTTCGCTCACATCTATAAGAGCAGTGGCAGAAAACAATAAACGTGGCTCCAGCGTAATTGGAGTGTCTACAATAGAATTTGCAGCAACTCTGCAGTTCAGGGTGAGAAGGTCCTGGGCCCATCCTCCATATTTTGTCTCGATGTACATGGAGGATGATCCTGGCATGTTCATGCCTGTTAGGCGCCATATAACCTTTCATGTGTTGGTGCGCCTTAAAACCCGATTCAATTCAATTCAGGTAATGAAACCATTATAAACAGCAAGAAATAATTAATTTTAATGAACATTGCGTCCTAAGTTATGTATGACACAGAATGGATATAATGCAAGCGTGTGTTTTAGAAATGGTTATTCAATGACTCCCAAATTTACCAAGTGTTCCGACATGGGTAATCTTTGGGAATTATAAGTCGGGACCCTGTGACTTCTAAATCCCTGTATAAATAATGTTTATGAAAAATTGGTTTTCTCTTTATTTTTACCTACTGAATATTTCGACCTACCGGAAGTTGACCGGGTGTGAAAGTTATGAATATATTTATGTTTTATTTTTATTTTTATTTTTTTTATTTATTTAACTAACACGGCAAACGATTCTAATGGACACTGATCTTTGACTTGTGTTGAGACGTCTCGGTTTCGTGTGTAAATTACTAGAAAGTGTGAACTGTAATGACATTCTTAATCAAAGATACGGTAATGCTAATATCCTCTAATGACCATTAATTGTACCATTAACTGAATAAGGTGGAGGTTAACGATTCCCATGGACGTCTTTGAACATTGAACTGTCTGCTGCCGCTCACAGACAAAGATAAATGGCTATTAACTGACACCTGTTGATAAGATCACAGACTGTATGAGATATTGAATTTTGTAAAGATTCAGAGAACTTTGAGACGATTATCAATGAAATTGATATTTAATATTTTCAAATATATGACATATATTTTATCAATGAACTTGATATTTAATATTTTCAAATAAATGACATATATTTTGGGGATTATTTCTAAAAGGACGTGTCTTAAATGACTTAGATCTACGAACTCAATGGCCCGTATATTTGATATTATCTTTTCTGATGTCATGGAGTCGACTGGCATTCATACGCTTGTAAACGATTTGTGTGCGTTTGACCCATGTGTTCTTTTGCCGACTAATGAGTTAACACTGTCATTCATGATGACGTATTCGGTTGTTTTTGCCTTCGAGGCCAAAGCTTTTTCTACTATTTCGGACAGTGAGGCCGTGACTCTTTGAGTGACGTTATCTGTTATTTCGTTTATTAAAGGGAGTACATCGGGACTTTCGTGGGAGTTTAGGTGTCCGACTTAGAATTGACAAATATTAATATTTTCTATTCTATATGACCAAAACATAATGAATGATCCTACACATTATCTCTTATTTGCAAAGAAATTCCTTCTGCACAGTAATACGTGCTATCCTAGATGACGCACTAGGGTTAATTTCGGCATTTTACGCCCGATTCCGTCCTAACTATATGGTGTTGTGAGAATTTAGACGTTAATGAAATGATTCTAACGTCATAATCTGATTGATATTTCTGTTACTTCCCTTATTAAATTAGAAGGTAAAACTGATACTTCCCCTGATTTGCTGGTGGTTTTCTTTGTTGACCTTATCGGTGTCGGGCTGTCCTTGCTGTTCTTTTTCTTTGGGGGGCATTCTCTGAAATAGTGAATACAGCGAGGGACACCATGTTTAGAGAAATACCGCTCTATAATCGGGCACTTAAAGCAGAAATTGGTCCTAAATCAACAAATCCGCTTTTAATATGTTTTTAAGTATTAAATATCATTATAAATACGATTATTACTATGCCATTGATGTATGTTTAGTAAAAATATGTTTTTAAAGATAAAAATCGAACAGGCGAACAGGCATTGCTAAAATATCGAAAAAAATCTAAGGGGAAAAACTCTTGCGCGAATTACCGGAGGTGACGTCATTGGGAACAAACTATTTTTTGTTTACATTGGGACTGAACGCAAAACAGTATACCTTGTGTGAAAATGCGAGAATTAAGCGATCATGATACCGAGTCAGGGGAAATGCCCGTGATAAGACGGTTACACAATGTGCAACCTTACGATTTTGAGCCAGAATACGTGTCTGAGGACGAAAATACATCGGATTCATCAACTGATGATGAAGTCGAACGCGGTGCAAATGGAGAGCTTGTAAAGACTATCGTGTCATGTCATTCGTTACGTTCAGCGGTTCATTACACTATTCACTAATCTAACAAAATAGTGTCTTTATACACTGACAGCAACAACAAACAAAAAACAACGTAAACACTGTTTTCATCGAAATCTGACAGTAAGTCACCCGCAACACTGCAATATCTTGGTACATACACAACAACCGCGAAATGTAGTATATTCCGAATGAATGGACCTGGTCTAAATACGAGCGTCAGATTTTTTTTTGCCGATAAGTAGACATGGAACAAATATATTTATTAGATATTATCCATAATTGATAAAAAAAATAATGAAAACAATAATAAATGAAACAGCATATAATTTCTATAGTATTATATATATGCCATAAGTCGCCATTAGCACCAAACACTCTAGGAGCGGTGTTTGTAATATGACACGCTCTCTAGTCTCTACTGCCCCCAAATATCAATACAGACTAATCAAATACTGCGGTGCACTATTGAAGTACAGCCTAATTAGGGTACATACGTCGGTATATCACAAAAGCACGCACCATTTAGGGAAACCTAGTTTTATGATATATTTCCTGTTTATTGCAATTACTTGAGCGGTGTAATACCGCCGAGGGCAGACGCGTATTGCACAAGACGGATATATCACATGATATGCGAGCTCTAATTGTCGCGCACAAAGACAGAAAAATATTATGATTTAAATAATATAGCCAAATGTATTATGAGCAAGTATACATGAGTAAGTATACTTACTCATGTTATACTTACTCATGTATACTTACTCCTGATATACAGATCGAAAACAGACCAAACATATGCAATTACCATAATATAAAGTATATTATTCTATTATACTTGTTTTACTTATTGCACGAGCTAAGAGGCGTTATTGTTGTTGTTTTGCCATAAAACATTACTGAATTAATATAAAAGCTAGTAATATTATTAATGTTCTGCCTTGTAATAGATATCCATGAAACATTTTGTATTTTTTTTCAAATCCATAGACCTATATACATGTATGTTGATAATATATATTTATAACACTAATGGCAGAAGGGGTTTATAATTTATAATTATTAAAATTAAAATTTTGGAACAAAGACACAGTGTTTATTTCACCGGATTCATTTAAATTTATATACTGAACGTTCTTAGCAATATTTTAAAACATGACGGCTACATATTATTAGCGCCGTCAACTCTTCATCGATTCACGTAAAGACGCATGCTTCTAATTCAACAGCTAAACATTCACGGTGTATATAAATATCTAAGACTATACACCTTTCTTCAAATTATCATACGTATACCCGATGAGTAGCTAAGATAATTGAACATAAATTTCAATCTTACTTCATGTATGAATTTCCTCCTCAACGCCGGTCGAATAGGCGAATACAACTTGCTTGGAGACGGCGGGGTAATGCACTTCTCATTTTTATAGTCAAATATCGTTGGTACCGCTGTTGATTTTAATATGCATGGCCTTTTGTTCTCCAAATTCAAAGATAATGAAACCAAAGGATGGACATCCCACGAAGTCAACTCAAAATGTTTGCTACAAACTCGCGAGTCTTTCGTAGGTTCCCACTTTCTCGACGAGTGGGCCGATTTTCTTCGGTAACGGTCTAACTACACTTCAGATCTTAATATATCATTATCTCGATTAGGGAAACGAAAGAAACTTAGGTCATTATTTTGTCCTTCCATATGCAAACGTTTTCACCCAGCAACAGCACACGGCATTTTTAACAAGTACCATAAAATGTAATCCTACATAGACAATACTATACAACTCAACGCGACACGGCTAATCGTTTGGTACCAATGACGTCACAGGATCACGTGACACTTACCAGGGCGAAACTCGAAGCGTGTGCGCTATGAGATAAAATTGGCTACTGTGAGAAAACGGGACAACCAATAAGTGTAAGATTTGAACAGATTGTATATTATATACATATATTTCCGAATATATACTCAAAAGACACGCCATATTTCACCTTTAACGCCTCGAATGTATGAGAGGGCACTTAAAATATCGCTCTATCATAAGGCACTTAACGCCGCGAATGTATGAGAGGGCACTAAAATGCCGCTCTATAATAAGGCACTTAACGCCCTGATGTATGAGAGGGCACTAAAATACCGCTCTATAATCGGGCACTTAACGCCTCGAATGTGTGAGAGGGCACTTAAAATACCGCTCTATCATAAGGCACTTAACGCCTCGAATGTATGAGAGGGCACTTAAAATACCGCTCTATCATAAGGCACTTAACGCCTCGAATGTATGAGAGGGCACTAAAATGCCGCTCTATAATAAGGCACTTAACGCCCTGATGTATGAGAGGGCACTAAAATACCGCTCTATAATCGGGCTCTTAACGCCTCGAATGTATGAGAGGGCACTTAAAATACCGCTCTTTCATAAGGCACTCAACGCCTCGAATGTATGAGAGGGCACTTAAAATACCGCTCTATCATAAGGCACTTAACGCCTCGAATGTATGAGAGGGCACTTAAAATACCGCTCTATCATAAGGCACTTAACGCCTCGAATGTATGAGAGGGCACTTAAAATACCGCTCTATCATAAGGCACTTAACGCCTCGAATGTATGAGAGGGCACTTAAAATACCGCCCTATCATAAGGCACTTAACGCCTCGAATGTATGAGAGGGCACTAAAATGCCGCTCTATAATAAGGCACTTAACGCCCTAATGTATGAGAGGGCACTAAAATACCGCTCTATAATCGGGCACTTAACGCCTCAAATGTATGAGAGGGCACTTATAATACCGCTCTATCATAAGGCACTTAACGCCTCGAACTCCTCGCTGTATGAGAGGGCACTAAAACACCGCTCTATAATAAGGCACTTAACGCCTCTATATATGAAAGGGCACTAAAATACCGATCTATATTAAGGCACTTAGCGCCTCTATGTATGCTATTGCACTAAAATATCGCTCTATAATAAGGGACGCAACTCCTCTATGTATGCGAGAGGCACTCAAACGACACCGTAGTAAGGCACTTGACGCCTCTGTGTATGTATTTATGACAAATTGCTGTACGGTAACAAATTGAAACGGTAGCCCCTTGTCAATTAGAGACACAGTAAGAATTCAACCATCTAACACATTGTGGAAACCTGCTCTCGTAGTTAAAAAGCATAATGAGCGATTATGACAAAAGATGATAATGCCATTTACCGTAGGAACAGAAGACACCTTCTTAAAAAGAAGGAAAATCACGGTGTCAAAGTGAAGGTTTACTTCCCGCCAAAGTATAGCATAAACGCCTCTATTTATTACAAATGGTGCACTGTAATTTCAATAGTCTAGACACTGCTCTGCAATAAGAACTCTGTGTACGCCTCTGTATATGAGTGGGAACTATATGCTGACTAATTATTACTCTGGAATAGGGCACTTAACGCCTCATTTTATGACACACAGGGGACTAAACCCTGCTCTGTAAAAGCTTATATTCCAGTTTTGTTTTAATCTGAAATCATGTCTCAACCGATTATCTATGCCACATAAACATCGAACGCCTTGAGATCGCATGTCCCAATATCATGGCGTTCAATGGCATTTTCACAAACTACTAATATATTTGTAGTGAATAAGATATAGCGTCACTTGCCTGATATATAATATTCCGCAAAACTATAATATCCCTTTAAACTTTTTAGAATTTTCCACTCCGACTGGCTGTTGTAAAACACAGAGCCTGAATGGGATATGTTACGGATAACCCTGGTGATGAACGGGGCCCGCCCCGCTGTTTTAATAAGCCAATGGTCTTCGTGTTGCGTTATAAACACTGAAGCGCGTAATAGGTTTATAAACCGGAGTCCGGGACGTACGTACAGAGAACAAACGCTTTGCATAAATATCCAATCACTTCGCAATTAGATTATTTAGCTGTGGTCATTGAATGCTACAATTTCTATTTGACTTTTATATCTACATTTTGTTTTGGTCTAGCAGGTATTTATTTTAGTTTGTTTATATCACCCAGTTATTACGTAGCAACAATATTTTATTGTTCTCATGGGGAAGGGGTATAGTCTTCTCTGATCGGATGCCGAAAGGAGGACTCAAACAATATATCATAGATATATAATATATTTATCACAATATATAAATGCGGCTATACATCAAAAGACGTAAATGGCGATTGCCCAAGAAGCATTATCTAATACATTACGTGGTCCGAGTATAATGAAGACTTGAAAAAGGAACGACAGAGGAAGCTTTCACTTTAAAAATCCGGTAATAAAACGACGTTAGCGCGTATAGCACTCTGTATAAATGTCAAACGATTTGTAAAAACTATAAAATTTTCAGAATAACGACCTAATATTCGCAATTGTAGTTCACTTAAAAACGCTTGTCAATATCGTCAATCCTTTCTGTATAACTGTAGAAAATATCTCATTAAAATAATGAAAACTTTCCCAATTAAAGAATTTTAAAGTCGACAGGGTAAAAATAAAAAGATGCAAACGGGAAGGTCAGAGTGTTTTAAGCAGTGCTTTGCGTTTTTGACGATTGCTAGGGTAACCACTGTACATTTTGAATGAAACTAAACTCGAGTACATGTAATTACCTATCGATGTTTTCAGTGCACGCATTTAGTAAAAATTATGTCACCTTTTGATATGAAGGCTAAATTCAAATATTTATTGAACAGTTAGCATGTGTTTTTATGCCCCTAAAGGATGGGCGTACAGTAATTGCACCGTCCGTCCTTCCGTCCGTCACACATTTGTGTCCGGTCAATAACTCTGACATTGATGGAGGGATTTTCACATGCAAAATCCAGGTCCTTACTCCAAGGTCAAGGTCACATTTAGACGTCAAATCATGCCATATGGCCCTATATTTCATTTAAGTCAGGTCAAATAAAAACAATACCTGTGTTTCCGGCGACCCGACCGATCCTATTTTTAAGGGGTCGACCCTAAAACGTGTTATGCAAAAATTCAAAAAAAAAAAAATTGAGTTCGTTTTGAATCAATGATTAATCATATCATGGAAGTGAAACATAACACCATTATATATTTTCTGTAATCCACTGGACACTGGTGGTATATGCAAATTTTTACCAAATTACACAGCAAAGTGGAAAATATTTAGGTAAGCCATATGATTTGCCTGGAATTTCATGATACATTCAGAGTTTAACGATTTTCTTACAGGTAAACAATGCGATGCTAATTAACTATTAAACTGATTAGTAAAATGAGTGTTAAACAAAGGTATTCTGGTTTAAAGTGTCCTATTATTTGTAACAGGAATGCGTAATTTAACTGGGGCGGTCTTATATCGAGGAAAACTGACAACATCGCAGAGAAACTTTCAGTTGTATCTTCAATATGAGATAAATAGAATCTCACAATATCTTGCTCCAAAAAAAAAAGCCTACCGACCAACCCTATTTTTTTAGATCATGCAATAGGAAACACACCTATTTTTATTTTGGCCTCATGTAGGTCGTGTCCGATTTATAACTTTGTCATCCATTGAAGGATTTTCATATAACCTGCACAAGTGTTCACCGTGATTCTATGTATTACCCCCGGACCCCCTAGACTGTTTGCGTACACATTATAAAGTCCCTAGTTAGGCCCCTGGAAGGATGGACAGTGTGATTACTATATGCCCACCCTTCGAGGTCATAAAAACACACACTAACTGTTCAACAAATATTTGAATTTAGTCTTCATATCATGACAATTGAGGTTGCTTTGCTTTTACTATTTACCACAATACATATGTCCAATATGTCAAAAGGTAACACAATGTTTACTAAAATGCGTGCAATGAAAACATCTATACACTAAACCAAATTGCTAAGTACCAATCTAAGAATATGTCAATAATAATCTCATTGTTTTGTGTATTTTGAGCTTGATTAGAGATACGGTTAAACTGCAAATTAACGAGTGTAAATCGTCTGCTCTGATTTTAAACTTTTAAGTCAATGTGTTTTCTTAGAAATAAGTTATAACACTTATACAACTGGGTATATAGGATTTTATTAAGTACTTCGAATTAGTGAAGCTTTCGATGTTCCTAATTCTACAATATGCAAAGGAAATTTTCGAAATATTTAATGTTAACGCTGAATTACAGTTACTTGAATTTCAAACAATATTCAATTTAAAGGGAGGTAATTTAAGATTATCCATATTTCATTTTTTCTATAGACGGAAAATCTGCGATAAATGGGTAATTTTTTTATGTTTTTTTCTATTATTTCATACCAATTTTAAGAAATTTATATCTTTAAGCGATCTTTGACTAATGTTATGTGTTTTATCAGTACATTTCATGTTTTCATATAAAGGGAGGGTAACTCTCAAAATATGTAACAATTTAAACAAAAAATAAATGTTTTACAAACTATGGGTCAAAACAAAATACTTATCATATATCTATTCTAAAATATATTTAAGATAAGAAAATTAATTAAAGGGACACATGGCAATCTTGATTTTTTTAAAAACTCACGGCGTCCCGTTAGTTTTCCTCTTAACTTGCATTTGTTCAATCATTAATATTAATTGTTAGAATAGTTCAAAGCAAATTATTTTTGCATATTACTAACTTTTTATAATACTGCACCAGTAATATATTTAAAAAATTGATAAAATAGAGAAGAAAGTTGAAATCTCAATTATTTTTTTTAATTATATGCAAGCAGTTTTAAAGTCATAATGACGCAGGATAAGTAAATTGAGGAGCAAATTTTAATGTTTGAATAAAACTCAAGATTGCCGTGTGTCCCTTTAAGATACAAAAGTTGATATTTAGAAATTTTGTTCAGTGTAGGTAATTACAAGTACTCGTGTTAAGTTTCAATCCAAAATGTACAGTGGTAACCCTAGCAAGCGTTTTAAATTGAATTACAATTGCGAATATCTCTTCGCTTTTTGTGTTTATTTTGAAAATTTCAAAGTTTTTACAAATCGTTGGACATTTATACAGGGTGCTATACGCACTAACGTCGTTTTATTACCAGATATTTTAAAGTGAAAACTTCCTCTGTCATTCCTTTTCAAATCTTCATAATCGTTTTCCAAAAATGTTAGCAAAATACACAACAGAAAGCAAAATACTAACCCCATCATTAACTTCTAACAATTTCGTCCATCTGACTTCTCTTCAACCATCTGACTTCGCTGCAGCCGGTTGATCAGTGTGGTCAAGTTAGTGAGTGAAACACTTCAAAACATCGGAAAATGAGTGTGTATAGGAGAAGGGACTGATAGGTCAAAAAAGATGTTACTTCCCTTAGTCAATGTATTCATTATTCATGTAAGGTTACCGATATTCGACTTTAGCAGAGTTTATCGTAATAATACGCACAACATGAATGCCTCTTATACATAGTCACGTATTGGACGGCAAGATATGTAGACAGTACAGATATACAAATGGTGGTCTGTCAACAACAACTAAAACGCTCCTCTAATATTGTCATTTTGCTTCCAGTTGTCTTATAGTGTGGGCTCGTACTATCTTGTGTTCCAATGTGTTATATATTCTGAATAGCACACATACTAGGTTCATACAAATTACACCGGCAGACGTGGAAGGCATGTAACAGTGAAGATCATATATAAAAGAGGATATTATATTAAAATATAACGTCTAAATTCCTGGCTTGTATTCCCATTTATATCGACTTATTTGTAAGAATTATGGTTTTCAAAAACCCACTCATTTCAAAATTAAGACTCGTGCATTTATGTGTCAACAGCGTTTTCATTTGTAACGACAGTGTGATGTATTCTGCAGTATATCACAGACAAAAACACGTTCTAGGATGAGTTGTAAATGCTTATTGTACAATTTAGCACAACAATAACATAACATACTCAAAAAAAGTATGATAATTGAACTTTGGAAACGGCCGATCACGACACATACGAAACATTGCAGTCTCGGTTTGATTGAGACTGTTCATGAACGGTAGTTAAATAGCTAGCTACCGCTCAAATGCTGTTATAGATAGTTATCAAACGGATCTAAAACGCCTCCTAGCACCAGCTTGAGTGGTAATACTGTTAAGACATAAGACCACAAAGAATAATATAAAGTATAACATATCAATTCAAATCGCCATTCAACAAAAGTTTTAGTGGGTATTTTTTGTTGTTTTCTTTTGTTTGTTTTTTAATTTTTCATAGACCATCTCTGTAAGAAATTTCAATACTTTTACTTTATTTATGTATCCTTTTCTTTTTCTTTTTTTTTTTCGAATGCTATTTTCATATTGCTAATCAAGTCATCTAATGATCTGGTTACAATTACACCGTAGTACGTCTCACCTGCATATTCTATCAATAATGACACTTTGAAGGGATAAGATTTGGTGTGTTGTGTTGTTTCATTCCTTTCTTCCGGAAGGAAATGTCTAATGTAGCCATTTATCATTCGATTAACAGCAGCATACTATACATACATGTACAATATACAGCGGAAATTTCCGAGATGATATGACATTCCCACACAACCGTAATAATGCTTTAAAGAAACAACAACAACATACAATTGTTAATTGATTGATGAATGATTATATATTGTTCAGTATGATGTCTATATATTCAGAAAAGAATGTCATTGTTATATACAAATGTCCAAGTTGTATATACAGTGCCTAGAGTGACAGAGATTGGTACGTCCAGACTTTTTTCCCACCACTAAACACATCTGCTGAAAGGAAATAGAAAAACTACACGGGAATTTCCGCTATATATTGTATATACTGCACACTTAATTCCATATATATATTCCATGGAAATCTTAAGATGTTTTGTAAAATATTAAAAACGAAAACAGTTGCAGTAAGTTAGAGAAAGGATACAACTGTGATGTTGTAGACGTTTTAATCAACGTACACGTTGTAACAAGAAATTCATCAATGTTGAAGATCTCTTTGAACAATTGAGCCAGTTCAATACTCTATTTAACGTAAAGAGTTTGCACATGTTGCATCCTAAGTTTGTGCCAAACTCGTACTCTGTCAATATTGAAAATTTGCAGGAATACTATTTGCTGTGTTACGTGTTGTTTTAGTCTTTTTTCCGAAAGGAAAGATCTTACATAGCCATGTACCATTCTATTAACAGCAGCATATTGTACATACAATATATAGCGGAAAATCCCGTGTCGCGTTTGTTTTTCCTTTCAGTATATGTTAAACGGATATCCTTTATTTGAATGCAACATATGTCGGGACGCCCTAAGCGTTCAGTCTTTGTGGGAAACATATGTATATTAGCAAGGTATCACCTATCAATCATTCACAGAGTTTGTATGGCCCACGTGTGAGCCTGGATCACTGACACGCGTCCTTCTTCGAGTGTTGGTGAAGTATCATTACCGTGTAGTTTCCCCATACCTATAACTAAAATATCAACATTTATATTCACGTTTTCTGAATCACAAATTCGCTTCGCCTGGGTCGATATTATTTTCCCCATGTTGACAATATTCACTGTCACCCTCACTGGGATGCAATAATAATACTTTTTTATAATTACTTTTTACGTAATATTCGCAGGAGAGATTTAATTAAGTTTTAAATTACAGCACATTGTTCGCTTCCGTTGATTTATTGCATTACAAAAAAAAACGTTACTTGATTTTACAACGCTTCTGTCATCTTCATTTGGTATGCTTTGGGAACATTTAGATTGCCTGAAGATAAACACAACATTCTGTCAGGTGACAAAACCTGAAAATATTTTCACTTCCGGTACAGTTGTTGCTACCATCTTGGGGTGCGGGACTGTGACATTCCCTGTTTCTGAACTCTGTTTCCGCATGTTCGATTACATTGACCCCAGCTCAACCATGGCACTCCATCTAGAGAGAAAATGGTGAAATTAAGGTGAGGCTGAATATGGGTTAACAATTAAAAAATCCGCACAATAGTTATGACTTAACATGCTAGGGAGGTAGGTCCATGTATAGAGCTGGAACTATGGGAATATTCCCTTGACACAATAGTTATGACTTAACATGCTAGGGAGGTAGGTCCAGGTATAGAGTTGGCACTATGGACTATTCCCTTGACACAATAGTTATGACTTAACATGCTAGGGAGGTAGGACCAGGTATAGAGTTGGCACTATGGGACTATTCCCTTGACACAATAGTTATGACTTAACATCCTAGGGAGGTAGGTCCAGGTATAGAGTTGGCACTATGGGACTATTCCCTTGACACAATAGTTATGACTTAACATGCTAGGAAGGTAGGTCCAGGTATAGAGTTGGCACTATGGGACTATTTCCTTGACACAATAGTTATGACTTAACATGCTAGGGAGGTAGGTCGAGGTATAGAGTTGGCACTATGGGACTATTTCCTTGACACAATAGTTATGACTTAACATGCTAGGAAGGTAGGTCGAGGTATAGAGTTGGAACTATGGGACTATTTCCCTGACACAATAGTTATGACTTAACATGCTAGGAAGGTAGGTCCAGGTATAGAGTTGGCACTATGGGACTATTTCCTTGACACAATAGTTATGACTTAACATGCTAGGGAGGTAGGTCGAGATATAGAGTTGGCACTATGGGACTATTTCCTTGACACAATAGTTATGACTTAACATGCTAGGAAGGTAGGTCGAGGTATAGAGTTGGAACTATGGGACTATTTCCTTGACACAATAGTTATGACTTAACATGCTAGGAAGGTAGGTCCAGGTATAGAGTTGGCACTATGGACTATTCCCTTGACACAATAGTTATGACTTAACATGCTAGGGAGGTAGGACCAGGTATAGAGTTGGCACTATGGGACTATTCCCTTGACACAATAGTTATGACTTAACATGCTAGGGAGGTAGGTCCAGGTATAGAGTTGGAACTATGGGACTATTCCCTTGACACAATAGTTATGACTTAACATGCTAGGGAGGTAGGTCAAGGTATAGAGTTGGCACTATGGGACTATTCCCTTGACACAATAGTTATGACTTAACATGCTAGGAAGGTAGGTCGAGGTATAGAGTTGGCACTATGGGACTATTTTCTTGACACAATAGTTATGACTTAACATGCTAGGGAGGTAGGTCGAGGTATAGAGTTGGCACTATGGGACTATTTCCTTGACACAATAGTTATGACTTAACATGCTAGGGAGGTAGGTCGAGGTATAGAGTTGGCACTATGGGACTATTTCCTTGACACAATAGTTATGACTTAACATGCTAGGGAGGTAGGTCGAGGTATAGAGTTGGCACTATGGGACTATTTCCTTGACACAATAGTTATGACTTAACATGCTAGGGAGGTAGGTCCAGGTATAGAGTTGGCACTATGGGACTATTCCCTTGGCACAATAGTTATGACTTAACATGCTAGGAAGGTAGGTCCAGGTATAGAGTTGGCACTATGGGACTATTTCCTTGACACAAAAGTTATGACTTAACATGCTATGGAGGTAGGTCGAGGTATAGAGTTGGCACTATGGGACTATTTCCTTGACACAATAGTTATGACTTAACATGCTAGGAAGGTAGGTCGAGGTATACAGTTTTAACTATGGGACTATTTCCTTGACACAATAGTTATGACTTAACACGCTAGGAAGGTAGGTCCAGGTATAGAGTTGGAACTATGGGATTATTTCCTTGACGCAATAGTTATGACTTAACATGCTAGGAAGGTAGGTCGAGGTATAGAGTTGGAACTATGGGACTATTTCCTTGACACAATAGTTATGACTCAACATGCTAGGGAGGTAGGTCCAGGTATAGAGTTGGCAATATGGACTATTCCCTTGACGCAATAGTTATGACTTAACATGCTAGGGAGGTAGGTCCAGGTATAGAGTTGGAACTATGGAACTATTTCCTTGACACAATAGTTATGACTTAACATGCTAGGGAGGTAGGTCCAGGTATAGAGTTGGAACTATGGAACTATTTCCTTGACACAATAGTTATGACTTAACATGCTAGGGAGGTAGGTCCAGGTATAGAGTTGGCAATATGGACTATTCCCTTGACGCAATAGTTATGACTTAACATGCTAGGAAGGTAGGTCCAGGTATAGAGTTGGAACTATGGGACTATTTCCTTGACACAATAGTTATGACTTAACATGCTAGGGAGGTAGGTCCAGGTATAGAGTTGGCAATATGGACTATTCCCTTGACGCAATAGTTATGACTTAACATGCTAGGGAGGTAGGTCGAGGTATAGAGTTGGAACTATGGGACTATTCCCTTGACACAATAGTTATGACTTAACATGCTAGGGAGGTAGGACCAGGTATAGAGTTGGAACTATGGGACTATTTCCTTGACACAATAGTTATGACTTAACATGCTAGGAAGGTAGGTCGAGGTATAGAGTTGGCACTATGGGACTATTTCCTTGACACAATAGTTATGACTTAACATGCTAGGGAGGTAGGTCCAGGTATAGAGCTGGAACTATGGGACTATTCCCTTAACACAATAGTTATGACTTAACATGCTAGGGAGGTAGGACCAGGTATAGAGCTGGAACTATGGGACTATTCCCTTAACACAATAGTTATGACTTAACATGCTAGAGAGGTAGGTCAAAGTATAGAGTTGCAACTATGAAACTATTCCCTTGACGCAATATTTTATTAGCCCTTACAGATCAGTGTGAAATCAGCGGCGGAGTCAAATAGTATGAAATACGCAGTAAATAATTGTGTTAGTATTGGAAATTTTGATAATCTGATGTGACTTTGGAATGAAAATAAAGCACTACCTCCCTTTTATTTACAGAAACCAAATGAAGTAATTATTTTTTTAATCCATTCCTATCGAATATTCAGAACAAATGTCATTTCAAAAGTCGGCGCGCCGCAGCCGGGAGTTGAACCACGGACATCTTGCTTTCTGGACAAATATGCTCACTATTATACAACCACGTGATCCGATATTTGAATGACTAGTATTACGTTATACTATGACGTAACTGAGCTCCAACTTTGGATTAATCACAGATAAGCGACTACATATAATGTGGAATAATTGACTGGGACAAAAACTGTGACTGACATACCCCAAAATAAAACATCATTAAATGTTTTACTTTATGGTGTGTTTGAAGACGAATTCCCAACGTTTTCAATCAATAAAAGAAAAGATAGTTGCACTCAGGGTTACTAAGAAAACAACCATCTTCGTCAAAGTGTACTGCTCTGTTGTGTTCATAACAAGGTGTCATGTATATAATTTTAAGGGTCTATTGATGGTGGATACAATGAATAGCAGAAAAAACAATGTACACATGTGCTTATATTAACCTCAAGACATGACTGTATATGGACACCGTTACTTACACAAGATTCTCAAAATATTTTTTTAAGTTGAATGTTTTATAAATAACAACAATTACATGTGCTATTTATAAATCAATAATAGAATACTACAAATTATAATATCAATAACAGAAAGAAATTGATGCCTCAAAATACACCTATTCCGTAAGTAACGAAGACACAAAAAAGACTGATATTTTTAATTCGTTTCTAAGTCTCTAAGAGAAAAATCAGACCCAACACAACATGTCACAATGTTTTAAAGCGCTTTAGCAGAAAAAAATGTACAGATGTGCTTATATTAACTATAAGAAATGAAAGTATATATATGGATACCGTTACTTACGCAACATTCTCGAAATATTTGTTTAAGTTTTTAATCTCCGTATTGAATGTTTTATAAATAACAACAATTACATGTGATATTTAAAAATCAATAATGGAATACTTCACATTATAATATCAATAACAGAAAGAAATTGACCCAACACAACCTTTTGTTACTTTATAGGAACTTATGATATTGAATTCGAGTTGAACTGTCGTTGTCGTTTTCAAGGAAGCATAGACTTGACGTTTTCGTAATGATGTTGAAGATCAGTTTCTGGTATATTTTTTTTTATTGCCCGTCTTTAAACCGACTGGAGATAATCTGAAGAGAGCATAATTGATGCCAATACAAATACAAGAGGGAACCCTTATTATGTGCTTCAGTTCATGTGAAATATACACATGCATTAAATAAGCTGCATATTAAGTTGGGTTAAATTATTATTTATGAAAATATTTGGAATGGAAAACGATGCAATGTATTTTTGTTGGTAAATTATTAATATGAATTTATACGGGGTTTATATTGCTAGAAGTTGTAGACATTATACAATATATACAATCATACAAGTGTAGTTAGATCCTAAAACGAACATGTATAACAGCCTTAAAGCCTCAAATAAATTAATATTTATGATTTCTGCACCAAAACTAGCCGAGTTAGTTTTCTCGACCAAACTATTTCATGAATAATAATAAAAATAATTATGAGGCCTAGCTTAAGTCATGGGTTTACTCATATTTGGACTGACATGCCAAATCGCCTCCAGTCCCTTTAACTGTCCGTGTACTGGAGCACAAGCGTGTCCTGATCAAAACTGCTTTGATCTGAAAAGAATGTACTGTAGCACATACATGTAGAACTTTTTTTAAACATTAAAAAGTGGTGGCATATTATATGGACCAACTTTGAATTTACTGTGAAAACAGTATTTTTACTAGGTATTAATTTCAAATATTTAGCTTAAGTGAAAACACAACAATGCAAATCATGACCTCGATATTTAATAACAAGAAAACTAAGACAGATTAGTATGTACAATTAGAATAACTAATTTTTGAGAAGATATAGTAATCATAAGTTGTGACTTGTAGTTTAATATTTATAAAACTTTAAATTAGTTTTAAAGTTTGTAAAGAGTAACATGACTTTAATGATGAAAGTGTTCATCAAACGCTGTGTTCACAATGCCTGGACAGCAATTAAAATAGTTTTACTGTCAGGGGTCAAGCCAGACTCCAAAAATAGGAGAAGTGACCTCTCCCTCCAGTCAAAACAGAGAGACGTTTTTCAAAACAGGGAGACTCGAGGTCGGTCGACATGAGACGGACGATTAAATATCGAGTTAACCAATTTTTAACCAATTGCATGTTATTTTATTAATTATTTGTATTGGGATTATTACTGTTATAATAACTAAACTAATGCATAATACCACAGACATATTAATAAACTTTATTTTGTTATTATTATTATTATTTACCCAAGGCCTTACAAACTTCAAAGTGAACAGTACCAAAAATCCTTTCTGTCTTGAACCTACCAACTGAAATTGTATAACTTTATTTATTTTTTTCGTTTTTCCCCCGGCAGACTTTCATCAGTTTTACGTCTTTGACCGGAGTCAGATTTAGATGCATTTCCAACCCTAACCAACTTGACCCGAGCCATGTTGATCGAATGCAATATTATTCTGGTCTTCGTTTCATTTCTATTGAAAAATACTAATTATTCGGTAATTACGCCAAACTTAGTTTTCATTCATACCCGCAATGAGTAACAAAAAAACAAAATCATTAACTAATCCATAAAGATAGATACGTTGATGTCTATGTTTAATCGTAGGATACAATACATTTCCGTTGACTTCTCTCGTCAATAAAACAATGACAAACAATCTCGCTTTATACCAAACACATTTCTTTATTTCATAATTAGCCGTCAATAAAACACAAAATCAAAGTTCGCAGTGTTGCTTATCAAAGATTCTTTACAACTGTGCCGATGTCAATCATATAATTTATGTACACCGTCTTTTAAATTTGCCCGTTGTGCCCATATACAATATGGTCAGGTTTCAAGAAGACTGGATAAGAATTACCCAAGTTTATATAGACTACACTGTCTATTATATACACCTAAACACGGTGTCGCGTTTTTTGAACACTGTGTAGATTTGACAAGATGGAGGAAGATCACGTTTTGTGAAAGGTTGGTGTCGTTTAAATGACGAATTTCTGATGAATTGAAAACATACAAGATGTTGATTGACTGAATTGGGGTTTTAAGGCGCAACAACACATAAAAGGTTATATGGCTTCTAACAGGAATGAATATGCCAGGCTCTTCCTCCATAGAGATAAAATATGGAGAACGGGCCAAGAATCTTCTCACTTGCTGCAAATTACATGCAAGATGTAAAAATAACATATTTTTAATCTCCGGAATACAATGAAATAGTCTATTGCTCTGACAAACATGCCATTGAAGCGTATTATAGATTTAAAAATAACACTAAGTACACGGTGTAGAGCGCATGCTTTTTGTTGACAACACGGTGTCGACCTCATCCTTTTCTGCCTATTTTAACACTATGTAACTTCCAAATTTAGACACGGTGTAGTGTTAAAAATATATGCTTCATATGTATGCTATTGCTTATAACTGAACGTCTACACACAGATATGTTGTAAAAACACGATTACAGAAACCAAAGCCTCTTCTGAGCAGTGTCATTAACTAAAATTAATGTACATTTTTCTCTAAACTAATCCCTCAAGTGCCGATTGCGTGGTTTAGAAGACGTCGGACCGATGGGTAGCGTGTTTACTCTCGCTCTCCCTCTGTCTCTCTCTCGTAATATGAAAACAAACAAGAGCTGTCGGAGAACAGTACAGCTCTACCATATGATTTTCAGAGAATAATACATTATATAGCCAGTATAAATAATCAGAAAACAAGGATAAAACTATTTTGGGGTGGGGTTTGGGATGCGGGGCGGGTATAGAAACTTGGGCTGATATAAAATTAATGTTAGAATCTCATACAAATTATAGTAAAATTTGGGCAGGGTGTGAAATATTGATTTTTGTTTTTATATGGACACCCTCCCCCAACCAACTCCAAATAATCAGATGAGGATTGATAAGAACCACCTCCCACCACAAACAAACAAACCCCTAAACAAAACTAACAACAAAGGAATATTTACATTTTCCCAATCTCCTGCCTCCAATTCTCCTCTCCCATTCGGGTGGTGATGATGATGGGGTGGTGGGATGGTTGGGGTGGTGGGGGGGGGGGGGGGGGGGGGAAATACATTGATAAAACAAAACAACACAGAGTTATGTAAAATCACACACAAAAAAAACACATTCGGGTGGTGGTGATGATGGGGTGGGGGATGGTTGTGGTTGGGGAGGTGGGGTGGTGGTCACATCATTGATATAGGTGTAGATTTGATTTGAAAAACAAGACATATGTAAACACACACACAAAAACAACAAAACCATTCGGGTGGTGGTTGTGATGGGTATGGGGTGGGTAGGGATGGGTGGGGTGTAGGGGCGAAATAAATTGATCAGATGGAAAATAAATAAACTCGGTTTTGGGGGCGGGGACATAATATAGCTATATGTGTAACAATTGACTACAACAACACAGAAATATGTAAGTCACTAAAAACTGCAGATCTTGTCCAAAATTGAATGGTTACGATTCCGATTTAGACTGGTCATTTAGGGACTCGAGCCACAACAGGGTGTAAAGGGGACCTCTACATGGTACAACGGGGGAAAAGGTTAACCACGAAATTGGTCAAGTACAAAAAGGGGCACGACTTTGTCAAAGTAGGTTGCAGAGTTGACATCCACGTGGCATCGATTTATACTAATACAAGTGAAGATTTATTGAGTTCTTGCAGGTGGTTTGTGAGATAAGTGCTTACCTCAAAATTAACATGTCGCCAGTTCTTAGATATCTCCGCCCTATTGTTGATGTCGGAGTTTATGACAATAGATTATATACTCTGTAAAAGAAGTTTTGGACCATGGCAGTGTTTGAACCCGTACAATGATCGCTGAACCATGACATTCGACCATAACCCTTATTAGCTCAGTTAATAATTCACAATAGATCACCATATCAACAATAATTATCGTATACAATGAAAGTTTGCGAAAAAATAATAATTTGTTTATTGGTTACTCGAATGTGTCCGTAACTGTTACTTTTTATGGACTTTGCAACTTCTTTTACAGACACTTTGTGTGTTCGCGATATTTTTTAAAAATCAAATCTTGTTTGGAATTTAATGTTTCTGGTACCAAATTAACCGGGTAGGGTTGACCTTGGTTACTAAAAAAAGATAGTTAAATTTTATCCACTAGTTTTATTTTTATATGACTTTATATACCCTGGTCCAAAACTTTTTTTACCGAGTATATTATAATACAGCTGCACGTGCTTTATTATACTGTTGCACGTGCTATTGTTTGTCGGAGGTATAGTATTGGTTATACCGAATACGTGTGTGAAGTTTTCTAGACTTCTGGCAGGTGGCTTGTGAGATATGATCTTACCGAAACCCTAAGGCTAAAGGTAACGCCGAACCCGGGGCGAGTAGAAGAGCTTGCCTTCTCTTTGAATTCTTCCACATAAGGTTTTTACACACGTACTATATTGCATCTAACAAGGACAGGTAATTAATACGCTTTCAGAATAATTGTCATTTAAAAAAATGGCGCCATAGCCGTTAATTGAACCACGGACTGCGGCACATCGATTTTTGAAATAACAATTGTTCTAAACATTTAATAATTCCGGGTCCTTGTTCAAAGCAATATATAGTGCTTGTGCGACATTCTTATTGACCTAGAATCTAAGTTGATTATGGTAAAACATTACATTTTTATTGAAATGGGCTCTGCACAAGGAAGATATGAATATACTAGAATATAATTTGTAGGAAACCGGTGAAATTGATAAAAAGTTAAGCTAGCATATTAAATAATCCGTCGTTGTTTATATTGTAAGGTAATTTGTATAAAAACAACGAAGATCTCGAATTTACACATTTGCGTCGTAGCCCTTGTTTTTTGGTCCCCCAGATTTCTAATTAATTGTCTTAAGGACGGTACTTTTTCCAGTGTTTCTCATGTCCGCTTAATGCTGTATACATACATGTATTTAACAATATATTTAACTTAACCTAAGCTTTCACTGTTACATTTTAAGGTTATTATATACATTACATGTAAGCACGTAGTCAGGAACATTAACTGCATTCATACGATATCGAAAGTAAAGCTCTCACTCATTTTTAGTATAATTTGTCTTTATTGTATGACAATAATGATGTAGGTGGGGAACTGTATCTATCAAAAACGGTAAAATTAGTATTAATAAACAATAAAATCAAAGCATCGCAAGTACTGTAACGCAGAAATTGCATTATAATATGAAAAAGCAAAGATAAACATTTTCATGTCATTTCTTTGATTTCAAACTTTGAAATGGAGCTCAAAGTTTAAATAAGCGCAAACATCTTTATTTTACTGGTGTATATGCAAAATTAATGATAATTATGCTTGTGAAGACAGGATAATAGCGAGGTTATGTACAATCGATTTAAGTTACTATGTATGCCTTATTGTCTACTGATCGTTCCAAGTCAGCAACCCTGTCTTCAACACTCTATGTTTTGCATTGTCATTTTCATTGACTTTTTACATATGCTTATTTATTTCGGTTTGTGGTACAGTGCGGACATTCGGCGCCATTACGTTTGTTTGCTGTGGTTGCTATTGGACTATTTTTTCGCAGTTTTGAGAGATTAAGATTACATTCGATATTATTAAAATTGCTATGTTTAGTAAAATGATTTAGAAAATACCTATGGGATAGTGTCGATCAAAAACGGTAAAATTAGTGTTAATAAACAATAAAATCAAAGCATCGCAAGTACTGTAATACATAAATTGCATTAGTATATGAAAAGGTAAAGATAAGTATTTGTATGTAATTAATTTGATTTCAACCTTAATTTAAAGTTAATTTTTTGACGCGATCATCATATATCAGTATGCTGTTACTTTAATAGTAATATAACCAACGTGCTGTTAGTATAATTTATTCGAATTACTGCTTGTACTACAAACGAACATGCATATTCACACTAAGTAACATTTAACACGCGTTGTCAAAGTATATATTTGGAATGTGCGGTGATATTGATGCATAATAAATTGATAACCATTTGTAGCATCATATGTGCGTACAAAACAATACAGTCACAGTACGCACAGGAATTCCATTATCACTGTTTTATATAAGATCCAAACCATGGTTAGCATCAAAGTTACTGGTGTGATGAAATACCAAATGTTTCTAAATGACAGACAACATACATACTTTGTATGCGGAAAATACAAGAACAGTTGATCTGAGAAATATTTAAAGAACAGTTGATCTGCGGGAAATATACTGACATGTCTAACTGGGTCGAAATGTCAAATACACTAAAAATTCAACTAATTAACCACTAGGCGGAGTTCAGGCAAATTATATTTAAAGAACAGTTGATCTGCGGGAAATATACTGACATGTCTAACTGGGTCGAAATGTCAAATACACTAAAAATTCAACTAATTAACCACTAGGCGGAGTTCAGGCAAATTTAGTGTAAGACTTCCTCACATCATGACAACGTGCAAGAGCAGCATTATTTTCGACTCCGCACCAAGGTGCCCGCCCAATGGGTCAAAATGTCAAATACACTAAATATTCAAAATTGCTAGGGAGCTATGGTATTGTTTATCATGATGTACGGCAGATACAAACTTTGGGTGTTGATTTGCATATTACCAGGGATGTGCATGAGACTTTTGAGAAATTTGGATGCAATGTCGGAAAACGGAGCTAGGGGAGATAATCCATGCGTCTCTGACTTGCATTTCAAAAAGGTGGGGCTCTGCGATTGCTCACCATCGACTACATCTAGTTAAATATGTAATAACGGTGGCCTTTATATAAAGTTGACCAACACTAGGGTTCTCAGCGTCCTCATCAGCTCCCACACCCCTTCACAATCCTCCTTTACTTCTTCCCTCTCTTAAAATGTTCTCTTTCTCATTTGTTCTGATTGTTCATGGATATATCTCTGCTATTTCGTTAAAGACTGTTTGCAGGAAGAGCGGTGCCTCGGTTTCTGATGGTATGTCAGGTGTATAATGGGTTCTGTGAAAAATGAAAATGTCCTGAGCTGTCACTTACAACCCTTTTATTTCTGACAAATATACAAGGCCCCATCGTGCGTTGTTTGTATTGTGGTCGCATATTGTCATCCAAGCTTGTTTTGCTCTGGATACAAATTGACCTACATTATGACCTTAGCAAAGGCATCTGGCCCTGCGGTATTCTAGACCCGTCAATAGTTATCATGGTATAAATGAAACAGTTCTACTAAAATGATGTGTGCATCGAAATAAACATGATAAACATCTGTATATTTAATTGATGAAAATAAAATAAACAAGCTATAAGCCACCAAAAGGAATTACACTTAACATATTAAATAAACGACCGAAAGAAGGTATTTCCTAACTATGGTTACGCGCCAGTGACAGCTGTTTTAAACTTGGCGGTACACGCAAAAATCGCAATATTGCCAAGGAGCGTCATATGTAAATATCGCTGATTTGCTTCGCGTGACAGCTAGATTTTTCTATGGACTGATAAAACTTGTTGTAATTTATAAGTATTAGTTATTGGGCTGTATCATAGGAAACCGTTAATGTTTCATCTGTATGTTTTAACAATTTCATATGTGTATGTTTTTTTTAACAAATTTAACAAATTTAGCACCAAAGCCTGATATTCACCCATTAAATGGAACGGCGTGAATTGTCTGGGACTGAACATGAAATATTATCGATTAAGAACAAACTTGGTACAATATATTTGATAGCCTGTTTAGTGGCAAGTCATAAAGCACTAGGGGATTCGCCTTATTGCGTAGGAACAGTGATAACGTACATACAGCAGAAGTGTCTAAGCGTTGGGAACATGTTGTGGCAAGGTAATACTAAACTGTTGGTACAGCTGGAAAGTTAAATCGCTATTGATATAATAACACATCTGATATGTGTGCTTAAAACAGAATAATAGTGATCATTAGGCGCATTTGATATCAAACTCATCGTGTTTCATGGGTTGAATTAGAATGAACTCGGGAATAGATTGAATTAATTCAGAACACTTTATACACGTATAGATAGTCTGGTACTAGATAATCCGGTCACAGCACCGTTCAACTCAATCTCCACGCAGAGTTATTGTTCCTTGCACTCACATATATCTCTGTTAACTACTAAATTACAAGATTTTGGTAAAACCTGTTAAATTGTTTGCCTGAAACATATGAGCCGCAACACACGAAAACGTCCCTTCGGACGTTTAAACGACGACGTCAGAAAGTAACAATTTATGACGTCGGCCGGTAATAAATTAATTACTAATCATTTGTCGTCACTTCCGTGTTTACCTAATTATTATATCATAGGGAATATTTTTTTATTAATATAAATAGTTGATGCTATAGAAAATGGTAATTGTTTATATTTTTGTTGTTATTTAATCAACGACGTCGTCCAAGACGCCGACGTCAACGTCGAAATTAATGGTTAATACAATCTTAATTTGCAAACTGAGATAAAATCATTTTTAATTAAGATATCAACATAAAATAAAGAGATTTTTAAAGACAATATCACCGTGTTTCATAACATCAAAAAATATAAAATTTCAAAATTTTGTCTGAAGGGTCGTTTTCGCGTGTTCGGCTCATATGTATTTCTTGTATAATTATAATTTTTAGAATATCTGCAGATTAGATGTTGCAAGATTTGAATAATGCACGAAAAACATTTAGTTTTAATCGGGACTATTTTACTACAAAACTAATACGTACTTAGTTCTCCTCAATCGATACGCATATGTAAACATTTAAAACCGAAGCTCGATAGTAGAAAATTACTATACAAAAATAACAAAAAATCACGCAAAATGATTTATTATAAACATCGTCATAACCTTTTTGAATAATCACGTGACCTAACCGTTCGCCCTACTTTCTTTGACGTTGACAGAGTCAAATGAGGAACGAGTGCACTCTGGGTAGAGATTGCGTTCAACTTTTAAGCGAAAATAACTGTTATTTTCTTTAAAGAAGAGTCCTAAGAGGATCGTATCGCTGTACCGCCTGTACTGTCTGCACGGTGGCCATGATCATATATCTCAATGACAAATTAAAGTTATATCTTGTTTCAAGGTAAAAAACAAAGATACCATAATGATTGTACTTAACAAAATTAAAATCTTTACTGAGGTTTTATTATGTTATTGAAAATAATATTCTGAACAATTTTGGTAAAGATCAGATGAATAAATGGAGCGTTAACAAACATTTTTAAATAATTCAAGGGCTTTATCTCTGAAGTTTTTTTTGTCTGATACTGAGATCGCTAGTTTGTTAATTGTGTTCCCACACTTTCTTCTAGGACAGTGTAAAAATAAAATAAAATATTTTAAAAAAATGGGATGGTGGAGGGTCGAGGGGTAATAGGACGGGGGCATGTATGTGGATGCGAGTGAGATCAAATATGGCTGGTTTTCTAACTTGATCTTTCATTGATATTAACAGATTCTGACAAGTTTGTTAAAGATCAGATGAAAGAAGTCGCTACATATTTACCAAAGCAAAATACAACATCTTTAAATAAATCAAGGGCAATAACTCTGCTGTTTCTAGAATGATATTGGTAGAATTTGAATTTATCCCACGTTCTCTTATGACTACGATAACTTAATAAAAAGAGTGGGGAAATTGGGGAAGGGGAGTGGTAGGTGGTGGGGGTATGTCTGGTTTTCAAACATGTTTGTGCGTTTATTGATATTAACTTCTTAACATTCTGAACACGACTGATAAGGAGCAGGTGGATATGAAGTAGCTACAGATATAAGAAAGCAAAATAATAAGCATTCTTTCAATATATCAAGGACCACAACTCAGTCGTTACTAATCCGATGTAGCTGGTTTTCAAACTTGTCCATTTCATAGATATACTGAAAGGAAAAAGATATTTCCGCTATATATTGTATTTTTAATATGCTACTGCTAATCGAATGGTACAGGGTGACATTAGGCCTGACGTTTCGGAAAGAAAGTTTAAACAGCGCCGAACAAACCAATGGTTCCTCCTTTAAAGTTTCAGTATCGCCAGAAAAGAAATATAAAAAGATCGGACAGGGAAAGTAGCATTCAAGGAGGACAGTAAACCACAAAACACAGAAACAAACACGCAAATTTCGTGTAACAAAGCATACTTTGATTAAAAGGTCTACTACATGACAGTGTTGTCCTTTCTGTAACTAGTTGTAGCCATATTGAGATATATCTGTAATATTACGTGGAATTAGATGTATATGAATTGAATTGAATGTTGTTTAACGGCTCATCAACACAGTATAGGTTATTTAGAGCCGCCCCAGAGAGAGGGGAAGGATACATAGGAATCCGGGAACCTGCCCTACTCTTATTATCGAATAGATTCCTATGGTTCTTTAACGTGCTCGGAGGATAGACCGATACACGGGACCGCCCGGTTTACGTCCCCATCCGACGGACGAGGCTAAGGTAAAGTGTCTTGCCCAAGAACACACCGACGGAACTCAGTGGCACCACGGAGGATATGACAGTGTAGTATAGGCATTATGCGTTTCTTTTTCCTTTTAGTATATTAACAATCTGGTAAAGTTTAGTAAAGATTCGACGAAAATGTCCCTATCGTCTTAACGAGGCAAAATAATGTATATTTAATATAAAGAAAACAAAGGGCCATACCTCCGGTGTAATTGGCCCGATCCGGCTGATTTTCGAATTATTTTGAACTTTCATTGATATCAACAATCTGATAAAGTCATCATATAAAAAAGGAAAACCCTATCGTCTCAACGAGGCAAACAAAAGAATATGTAAGAACATCAAGGTATATAATACGATGTTACTGGACCTAACTTGTCAGAGCTTTTGTTGATAATCATTAATATCAACAATCCGGTCAATTTTGGAAAAGATCAGATGAAAAATGAAGGCCCTATCATCTTGAAGAGGAAAAATAAAGCATTTTAAACTAAATTAAGGACCATAACTCCGCTGTCACTGGTTCGATCACGCTGGTTTACAAACTCCTCCGAGCTTTCATTAATATTAACAATCTGGTAGCGTTCGGTAACGATGCTAGAGTCTTAACAATGCAGAATATGGCATTGTTTAGTAAAACAATGGCATTTGTATTTTTACTAAAGCCTTTGACTATGTTGTGCGTGATAATTTATGGTATAAATTAACAAAGTTCGGTATTCGGGGAAAGATTCTTGATATCATTAAATCAATGTACTCATGTGTTAAGCGATGAATTTTACCGTGTACTTGGAGTTAGGCAAGAGGAGTGCCTATCTTCATTGTTGTTTTCTATGTATTTAACTGATATAGAAGATGTATTCATACGTAGTGGCTTTGAAGATTTAGATATTAATATGTTTACGATGTTTATGCTGTTATATGCAGATGATATAGTTTTGTTTGCTAACACTGCAGCAGAATTACAAAATAGACTTAATATACTATCTAGCTATTGTAAAGAATGGAGATTGAAAGTAAATTGTACTAAAATAAAAGTTATGGTATTTAGAAAGGGCGCAATGCTACCGCGAAATTTAGTTTTTATATATGATGGTGCTCCATTATATATAGTTAGTAATTTCACATATTTAGGTATAGTCTTTTATACTGGATGGTCTTCAGCATAAACACAAACTACTCTTGCTGGTCAAGCGCAAAAAGCCATTTTTAAAATGAATAATTATTTATACAAATTTACATGTATATCCCCAAAGCATAAATTAGATCTGTTTGATAAATTGATAACTCCAATTTTAAACTATGGATGTGAAGTGTGGGGATTTATGCAAGCTATATCAATTGAACGAGTGCATTTACAGTTTTGTAAACACATCTTGTGTGTTAAGAAGACAACTCTAAATGATTTCATATATGGTGAACTTGGAAGAACGTCATTTATTACAAGAAGATATTTAATAATAAATAAATATTGGTAAAAAATCATGAGAGTACATGATCGTAAATATGTGAAATTTTTTTAAAACATGCTGCTTAATAGCTGTGAAACATATCCTCAGAAAATAAACTGGGTTTCCCAGGTCCTCGCTTGGGTTTTATAATGCATGGTTACAACAAAGTGTTGGTAACGATAATATTTTTCTTGAAATATTAAAGCAAAGGTTAAATGACACTTTTGTTCAGAATTGGCATAGTCGATTAGAAAATTCCACTAGAGCAGTTTTTTATATAAACATTGCAAAATTTCAGTTTCAACCATATCTAGATAATATAAATGTTTTCAAAATGTGTCAAGCACTAACTAAATTACGGGTGTCATTTCATAGACTGCAAATTGAAGCCGGTAGGTGCGTTAAACCAAATAGAATTCCTATAAACGATAGGATATGTGTATTTTGTAATAAACTTGAAGATGAATTCCATTTTGTGTTGGAATGCCAAACATACATAATGTTAAGGAAGCAATATATTCCTAAATATTTTTATAAGAGACCAAATATGATCAAGTTTCTGGAATTACTAAACTCACAAAATAAGATATATATTCGCAAACTGTGGTCCTCTGTTTTAAAAGCATTTAAGTTACGAAACGAAATACTATACAGAAATTAGCTATTTCTAAATATAATGTATGTAATATGTCATGGTTGTTAACGTATATGTCATGTTTGTAAACTTATGTACGTATTAATCAATATGATAACAAGCATATTGACCATTTTAATTAGAAACGTTTTTTGGTGAAGAATGCAAGCACATTGGTAATACGGACCGTCAGTAAAGTGTTTTCATTTACAGGGACTGCGTGTCTTGTAGTTTGACTGTCAGTTAAGTGTTTTCATTTACTGGGTTAAAACTTGTCTTTACTCAACAACGGGTATCTATGTCATTGTTTATTTAAAGTATGTGGTAAACAAACTAAAAAAGAGTATGATAATGGACCTTTGGAAACGGTCGAGCACGACACATACGAAATATTGCAGTCTCTGTTTGATTGAGACAGTTCATGAGCGGTAAGTTAAAGTAATCACCAATTAAATTGCAACTATTAATAACTATTAAAAAATCCGTGGTGGATTAATAGACAGGTATATCTGTACTAATATTTACATTATATGATATGTGTTTATCATACAAGTTGTTTTATTTGATCCATGAGATATAATACACGTGTTAAGGAAATTGTGATGAATTGTAATTGATTTATGTAAGGAAGTGTTAAAAAACGCCTTCTTATTGTATCAGCTCAGTTAAGATAAACTGCATATTTGGACATGTATTGTTTGTAATACCTGTTGCCATGATTTGTAATTGTATTTTGTATCCTCATGGGCTTTTAAGCCTATTGGAAATTGGAAATAAAGATCTATCTATCTATCTATACTCATGTTTCAGGTATACATTTCGCTGAATAAAAATTATTTGGTTATGCTCAATATCTGCTTACTTACGGATAGTGTCCAAATCGGGTAAACAAGCGGAAAGTTAACGGACGGACGGCGGACGGACGAAGGATTACCCCCATTACATAAGCTTTGCTGGCCTGAGGCCAGTAGAGCTAAAAACTGAAATCAAACAATAGGTTGGTACTGTCAAGTTCATACCAAAATCGACCGTGCACCGAAAGTCGCGAAATACATACCTGTAGAGACGAACGAGAAATGCTAGCAAAGGATAAATCCAGTAATCCATATGCTTTTACTTTTTCTTTGTTTATAATTCGTATTGAATGTTTCTCCATACTTTCAGACAATCATTGTATTCTTATTGACAATGTTTAATATATATTTTGGATTTGAGACATTAAACAAAAAAATCGTTCTCTTTTTAATGAAATTACGAAATTTGGAATGTTCTTGTTTGAGAATAAGAATCATTGTGAACACATTTCAGCGGTTTTTAAACAATGACAGGCTGGACAATTCTTGTCAATGCAAACATTAACTTTGTTTAAAACAAAAACGTCGTTTGTATAATGAAATAAGTTGTTTTTAATATATGGATGGTCTGACATTTGGCTTAGAAAGTGATAAACTAGTACATTTCTTTTTACAAATCACATCCTTACATTGCATTTCTAATATGCTCAAAAAAGTATATCAATGCTCATATGTTTAATCTTTGTCCCTAAAAAGTCGTGCTAAATAGGTTTTGTTCAGTATATTATTGATTTCGTATTAATTAAGTATATTTGTTTTCTAATTCCAGGTGCTTTTATTCTCAGCTGGACACCGTATTCGGTAGTCACGCTCATTTCCCTTATCGGTAGCCCGGATGACGCCAAATCATCAATAATCTGGAACCCAATTATTTACGTCGCCCGACACAGAGAATATCGCAATGCGTGTTTAAAGCAAATAGCACGCGTCACCATGTATAGGAAGAGTTGTGCACTATTAACGTTCAATACTCCAAATAAAAAAGAATCAAAGTTGATGTTACCGAATCAAAAAAACAAACAAATGACATCAAACATTCCTCTTCCGAATGAATGCGTTGTCGTTGACGATGCTGGAGAAGTACATAACACTACAATATGTTGAAAAGAGTGTTCGCAATGAATTGTTTCTGACAGTTACCAGAAAAACGAATAATCCTGTAATTGCGAGTGTAAATAGATGTTGATTTATAATTATCATATATTTCTATGTGGATTTCGTCGTGCTGACATTCTAAATGTCTGCATTCATCCTAGTTGTAAAGGCTATGTAAAAGCTTCATGAGTACATTGTTATTATTGTATACTTTCATATTGTCCCGTTTAGTTTGCATTGATATTGCACCGGAACTTTTTCTCGTGCTTGCTTAGAGCCGCGAAATAGAAATAAGGAACTACTTTCAAATAAAATAACGGAATCCTTCCTATAGTGGTTTTTTTTCAACATTTTATGGCAGAAATTGTTAAAATAATTACAATGGTCACTCACTCACTGTTTTTAACGTTATCGAATGGTAAACAAACTTTAGAAATAGAATGACGTCATCCAACGTCGACGTCGTTTTCCCGCAAAATAATCATCCACACAAAATGAAACTGAATGACAAGATAGGAATTACATCAAAAGCTATACAATTAACACAAATACAATGAAAAGTAATAGTCATACAATTAACATTGATCGAAAACAATATGAAAGTATACAATAAAAAGGTTATTGAATTTGTATGGCTAAATATTACTTGGAACTCGTTGCTTTGGCGCAGGACGACTCGCAAGCTCGTCGTCCTTTGCCAAAACAACTCGTTCCAAGTAATATTTAGCCATACAAATTCAATAACCCATAATATTCATATATTCATAATTTAGCCATACAAATTCAATAACCTATAATATTCATATATTCATAACTTGTGCAACTTAGAGTTATAATATATCATGTATGTCAAAATTCAGAAAGAAGCTGTTAAACAACAGTTATGTAATACTTACAATTTTCATATCTTAACATTTTCATATCTTAAAACAATTGTAAATAAAGAATAGCGCATTTCATGTGTGACATTGTTAGATTAATATAACATTGTATTTTGATAAACACGATTCTAAGTAATGTTTATATTAACACTGTCATAAAGCCATTGATATATTAGAAATTTTTGTTATAAAATTGTTTAAAATTGTGCTCAAGGGTCATATATGACTTATTGCATAATATGTATGTACTTTGTAAGGTTTATTTGGGATTGCCTCGACCCAAATAGACCTATGACGAGGCTAATAAAAGTTCTTCTTCTTCTTAACTTGTGATAGAATGTACATTGTTAATATTCATAACTTGTGATATAATGTACATTGTTAATATTCATAACTTGTGATAGAATGTACATTGTTAATATTCATAACTTGTGATAGAATGTACATTATTAATATTCATAACTTGCGATAGAATGACATCTGCTCAACGAAATTAGAAACAGTATCAAGTAAGAGATAGTATAAATAACTGAAAGAATGTCTACTTACAAAGATAGTGTCATTAAGCGCAAAGTAGCTCTCCTGTGCTTGGAGTATAGGATCGCTTTCCAGTGATCGGTATGTTATTCATTCTCCTGCAAATTTTTGTTTAATAACTTTTTTTAATCGGACGGTACGGACACTTGGCTTATATAAGGACCTTATATAAGGACCTCAAATACAGAAGTATAATCATCATTCATATTTGAATAACTTACATTCTTGTAATGAAACACTGGACGTATAAATCAAGTAGATAATCAAACGATCTTTAATTTGAAATCATTTCATTTGGCACAAGCACATTTATATTAGCTATGCACATGGTCAATGTTGCCATAATGCATTTCAACTAGGTTTAGATAGATGTGCATGGTGTTACACATGTTATATATCATACGAAGCTACAGCCGAGGTCAAATCTTATGTCTACCTGTTTGCTTAGTAACCCTATTACCGCACCAATCTTGCAATTACTATGATAATCGTCTTTTAAAATTCTATACAATTTGTATATTTTTCTATTTTCTAACAGCTTCTTAATTTTGTTGATGGCTTTTGAAAATAATATATTTTTTAATATTTGTAATTTTGTTTTAAGTGGGAAACTTTTAATGACAAGTGCACCGGTTACCATATCTGTTTTCGCAACAGGAGCTGCGAAAGCTTTGTGAATATATTGTCATACACGTCCGAGTATTAACTTTCATACTCTATCCACCCCTTCTCCAAGAAGCGAAAAGGGCTGGGGTATGAAATAAAACCTTAATTTCAGCATAGATGATTGAAATATTGTAAAATTAAAACATTTAATAGGTAATTTTAAAAAGGTTATCGCATTTTGTCAGTAAACAATGTTATTAAACTTGTTTTATTGTCAAAATATCCGTTATAAAATCCCGCTAATATAAGCTTTCCCATCACTTAATGGAATTAAGACGGGAACATGTAATACCATGTACGGTATTTCAAGAGCACCATAACCTACTTAATGATTTAGGCAGGGAGACCTTACAAAAAGCACCATCAAGTCTGCAAAGCATTTTGTTTGCAGAATCTATAATATGCAACACAAGGAATATGAAGCTTGTATTTCAGTTGTTACAGGTGCACTATTACACCATGATAATTTTGGAAACATACTGACTAATGGTATGCTAAACCAGTGATACCGTAGCAGTGAACATAGGCTGGACACGTAGTGACAATGGTCTGCAGCCAATAGTGGTGTTGTTAAGTTAAGCTCCTTATCAGTAACTAGTTGTAGAGCACATATACAAAACAAGTATGATAATGGACCTTTGGAAACGGCAGAGCACGACACATACGAAATATTGCAGTCTCGGTTTGATTGAAACTGTTCATGAGCGGTAGTGTAATATGCTAGCTACCGCTCACGCCCTCTAGCCCCGGGTTGAGCAGAACTCAATATTCATAAAATCAATAGTACACAATTTAAACCATCCCGAAGATGGCATGCATACGGCGGTGGACATGGAGTCATATGCTTCCCAATACGGCGTATGGTCCCAGTATCTAATAAAATTAAATGCCCCGAAGAACAAAATAAACATAATAGAATTTAGTTGGGAGCAGCGGTTATGAAGCCTGCGTATCACAAGTAAAACGCAGTGAACATATGCTGGACACGTAGTGACAATGGTCTGCAGCCAATAGTGGTGTTGTTAAGTTAAGCTCCTTATCAGTAACTAGTTGTAGAGCACATATACAAAACAAGTATGATAATGGACCTTTGGAAACGGCCGAGAACGACACATACGAAATATTGCAGTCTCGGTTTGATTGAAACTGTTCATGAGCGGTAGTGTGATATGCTAGCTACCGCTTACGCCCTCTAGCCCCGGGTTGAGCAGAACTCAATATTCATAAAATCAATAGTACACAATTTAAACCATCCCGAAGATGGCATGCATACGGCGGTGGACATGGAGTCATATGCTTCCCCATACGGCGTATGGTCCCAGTATCTAATAAAATTAAATGCCCCGAAGAACAAAATAAACATAATAGAATTTAGTTGGGAGCAGCGGTTATGAAGCCTGCGTATCACAAGTAAAACGCAGTGAACATAGGCTGGACACGTAGTGACAATGGTCTGCAGCCAATAGTGGTGTTGTTAAGTTAAGCTCCTTATCAGTAACTAGTTGTAGAGCACATATACAAAACAAGTATGATAATGGACCTTTGGAAACGGCCGAGCACGACACATACGAAATATTGCAGTCTCGGTTTGATTGAAACTGTTCATGAGCGGTAGTGTAATATGCTAGCTACCGCTTACGCCCTCTAGCCCCGGGTTGAGCAGAACTCAATATTCATAAAATCAATAGTACACAATTTAAACCATCCCGAAGATGGCATGCATACGGCGGTGGACATGGAGTCATATGCTTCCCCATACGGCGTATGGTCCCAGTATCTAATAAAATTAAATGCCCCGAAGAACAAAATAAACATAATGGAATTTAGTTGGGAGCAGCGGTTATGAAGCCTGCGTATCACAAGTGAAACGCAGACAACATATCCTATAAGTGGTTAAACAATACCCAGAGCCTTTTATCGGCCGGCGTAGTGGAACCACCGAATCAAAGATGATAATAGTGTAGGGCACATCGCATGATGGAATGCGTCGTATATATGAACGAAAAAGACACAAAAGAGGCACGTAATTCCTTTGCATTATCACAACGAGACGTTAGGTACACCGTTAGAAAGATGTTGATTGAATGTTTTTACGACATTTTGTCACATTATTTTAGGCTGCATTCGATATTTATATTTTTTTTAATCGTGGTGGAGGCTGACGACCCACTTTTTTCTGGCTAGAACCAGTACTGTATAGCTCCCGTTATCCATCAAAATCAACACTTTTTCAATTGCAAGTCGAAAAACTTACAAAAAAGCGAACCATATATTGGTAAACATTCCAAAAATAACTATTAAATAAAAGTATAAAAAAACTTCCACTTCAGGTAAACAATGGAATATTATTCCTGTGAAAAGTCAATTTATATCGATTTAAAATATGTAGAGAAAACTGATAATTGATGTAAAAAACTATGAAATATCCAAAAAGTTGCCTTTCCTGTCAGCATTCAGCTTAAAATAGTATTCCTATAAAAAGTCAATATATATAGAGTCAAAATATGTAGAGATAATTAGTAATTGATTTAAAATGTGTCTTTAAAAACATATTTAAAAAATTCCCAATAAAAACATAAAAAAAAAGATGAAATGTCCAAAATAGTGCATTTCCTGTCAAAATTCAGCTTGGAATAGTTTTCCTATGAAAAGTCAATTCATATGAAGTCAAAATATCTGGAGAAAATTGATAGCTGATGTAAAATGTTCTTTAAAAAAAATATTTCAAAAATTCCAAGTCAAATTATCAAAAAACATATGTCCCAAAAAAAAAAAGGCATTTCCTGTCAAAGTCCAGCTTGGAATATTGTACCTATGAAAAGTCAATTCATATGAATTCAAAATCAATGGAGAAAATTAATAACTGATGCAAAATGTTACTTGTAAAATAAATATTCCAAAAATTCCCAGTGAAATTATAAAACAAACAATGATAAATTATGTCCCCAAATTTGCATTTCCTGTCAAAATTCAGCTTGGTATCCACCATAATTGAACTCAGCATACCAAAACTAATATAAAAACACCAAGATACCACTTTTACAAAAGAATACCGCTAACCTTTTAATGAAATGAGCAAGTGCTACTTAAATCGGACCTCGTGATTTGTGCGGTTTAATTATTGTCCATGTTATTATTGCCACCGCTGTTGTTGTTTTTTCCTTGATATTTTTTGTTATGCATTTTTGTTTTATACTAGTTCATATCATTGTGATATGTATATGCAACTGAGAGTAAAAATTTTATAATTGATAATATAGTGGTGCTGTTGGATATTGTGACAAGGGGCCACGACGGTGATCAATGTCAGTGCGCTAACGGAGCAGACAACCCGCATTACATCATAATAAATAGTAGTATGCAACACCTCTAACGCCTCCTAGCACCGGTTTAAGCAATATTTTACGTTAAGGCCATACATCAACGCCAGTATCAGTTAACAAAAAGAGAGAACTACAATTGCCGGAATATAAAACGGAGACAAAAACATACATAACTCGATTTAGATCAATACTGGATTCGGTGATGAAGCAGCTGCAGCTGCGTTAATTAAATTTGCGTTGTGAGCAAAAATTACGAATATCTGGTTTCATCAAGAAAGATTCTCTCAGCGGTAATATGCGTAAATCTCTCCGAAGACATGATAAATTTCATCGCCAAGTCAACGGATTCGTGTCTGGTAAGCTGACATTGATGAATTGAAACGTGATGCAAAAGATGAGGCAACACACTGATCAAAATTCCTAATTACTCACGTTTTGTATTTTATCTTCCTGGTATAACTATCTTTTAGAATAGTTGAGTGTTAAGTATTTAGTATTTTGTTTTTATCAATAGTCTGTAAAATATTGATTTAAGTTTTTGCTTAAATTGTTACATTTTTAGAGGGTTACTCTCCTTTTATAAGAAAACATAAAATTGCTGAATAAATCAAAACCTGTTAAACATATAAACTTTTTAAGAATGGTAGGCAATACTATTAAGAAACAAAAGCGCTTGACCCATCTGTTTCAGATGTCCATCTCTAATGATTATGCTAAGTTACCTCCCTTTTACTTTAATTCGTTTGAAATTCAAGTAACTTAAGTTCAGTGTTAATATTAAAGATTTCAAAAACTTATTTTGAAAACGCAAATTGTAAATTATGCATTATGCTAGTAAAACATGATCTTGATGATGTCAAAATGATTTTAGTTGACAAGTTTTAGAATAAGGAACATGGAAAGCTGGACTCATTCAAACTTAACAAAGTTCCGAAGTACCTTGTTAGGTAAGTTTTATAATTTATTATTTATTTTGAAAAAAAATTATCGACTTTAAGGCTTTAGAATGTATTCATGCAATCAGAGTAGACGATTTAAACTCTTATTTTGCAGTTCATCGGTATCGCCAATCAAGCGTGAAAAACACCAAACAAATGTTTACATATTCTTAGGAGGGTATTAGGATTCTTGCCTAGTATATAAACATCGTAACTGTTTACGTGTTACGTGTGTTCTGGAAGCTTCAGAAGGAAACACTGACAAGATTCTATATCCAAGATTCCGGTCTATTTCTTGTGATGGAGGCAGACCACCCGCCTTTTCTTCGGTAGAATCAGTACTGATTACCTCCCGTATAGGCAATATTTGACTTTCCTTACTTACAAGTCAAACTTCTAGTGAAATTAGAACCCGCAGTGGTGAGACGGTTTAAAAATCAGCATATTTACCATCCTTATCACGGAGGCCTAAAGAAATAGAACACATCCCATATTTATCATTGAATAATTGACACAGCACAGAAACCAGCTCGTGTTCCAAGCTCGCCAACTGGTTTGCACCAAAGATGCCTCAGGTATTTGGTCGTACAACGGAACACTACTGCTGTAAGACACGTCTAACAAAATGTGTAGACATGTCTATTGCTGTCAGACATAACTGCGTATAAATTTAGTTCACATGTTTACAAACAGTATGTTTGACCACCACAGTAGTCGAACGCTACTGTACTCCCAGCGGAAGTTGTGTTTTGTGAATCGACGGATTAGATGTGAAGCGATGTTTGTGCGATATGACCATGTTACTTTTTGGTAAGTTTAGTTATTTTGCGACCTTTTTAACGAGGTTTCTTGTCCACTGGCATATTTATATACTTTGATGATGCCTCTTGCGAAAGCACATTGATGGAAATGGCGTATAAAAGCAAAAAGTCAAATGAAAACATCGACAACAAGTGAAAATTGTGTCTACCGGATGTAAACATTTGACTCAAAAACGTTCGATTTATGATTATTTTGCATAAAACCACACATAAATTATAATATTAACATCTAACAAAAGGGGAACTTAGTATAGGCACACTCAGTTTCTTGTTAATATAACTATTTTTTGTGATTGAAATGGATCGTACTATCCATATTTACTGTACTCATAGTTGAAGGTTCGGTGTATTGTAGTTGCGTTGAGCCTCCAAACAGTTGTACTCCTAGTTGGTGTTAAATCATGTTCAATATGAACAATGAGATATAGGGTAACCGATGACGGAGACAGTTGATACATTTTTCATGTTTACGAATGTTTCTAACCCACCAATGTGGACTCCACTTAAGATATGTCAATAGAAAATAATTTCAATAACAATTAACTTTCAAAGATTGAAAAGTCAATGAGTATCACTGGTCGGTCTGTCGGTTTATGCTCCCATTTCTATGGGGTGCGTTGTCATGTAAAAGTAACGGTTAAGTCCGTCCGTATATACGTGCATATCCTATATTCGTTGAACAGGACCATTACTGATTTCGGTATAAGACTTAAACAGTATACTATTGCTCACTTTAGTAAAAAGAACGATAACCATTGGACAATGATGAATTTGCATCGCAGTAGGTCATATATATAAACTACGATATACAGAATAAAAAGTCCTAAATACTTCTTTCTATTTCAGGCAGTTATGGATGAAATAAAATGCTACTGTTGTTCAAAGAGGCCACATGACTTTCCAGACATAATTGACCATTAAATTGCCTACCACAACACAGAAGAGCTGACAATAAAATGTTCCTTCATCTGGAACAGATGCACAATGTTCCATCAGATATAAAAACAGAGCAAACTAATCACTCCTTAACCTTCATTACAAACTGTGAACATTTCCAAAATTCCAGAATATTTCATCCACTAAAAAAAATCAAAACTTTACTTCTACACCTAAGAAATGCGCGAAAACTGTTTTTGACTTGCGTCTTGAAAAATGGTGTGGTTTGGATAAAGTCATGCAGTGATTCCTTTGATGACACGTCGCCTTTGGATGATACGCAGTGAAAATGTTCAGCCTGATGAAAATGTGTACCAATTTGATGACGATTTACAAATGCATGAGGAGCAAAAGCACACAAAGAAACTTTTATTTAGTTTATTAAAATGATATTTAGAAATATGTATAAATGCAATGAACTTTATGTTATAACTTATGGCCTTAAGGTTGGAGTGAAATATACCCAATATGCATGTGTTAAATTGAACAGTTAGGCAATATGAAATTGTCAGTCATAGTATTTTATTATAGTTCTATTCGTTAATATTAAGAAGACATGTGGCGATATTGAAAGTTATAAGTACATGTAATATCAGTGTTATACACAATATGAATTTGAATTTGAATTATATTATATCTAATGATACACGTGTAATCGTGTATGGCATGCATGTTTTAGATATACACTCAAGTGATATGAAAACGCAACACGGGAATTTCCGCTATATATTGTATATACTTCACACTTAATTGCACATAATATTCCAAAGAAATCCCAAGATGTTTTTTAAAAAGAAAGTTGCAGTTAACTAGAGAAAGGACACAACTGTGATGTTGTAGACGTTTTAATCACACTACACTTTGTAACAAGAACTTCATAAATGTTGAAGTAGCTCTTTGAAAAATTGAGCTAGTTCAGTACTGTATTTAACGCAAATAGTTTGCAAAATGTTGCATCCTAAGTTTGCTCACATGATTGAGCCAAACGCGTACTCTGTGAATAATAAAACATTGAAGGAATACTATTCGCTGTATTATTTGTTGTTTTAGTATTTTTTCCAAACGGAAAGGTCTTACGTAGCCATGTACCATTCGATTAAAAGCAGCATATTGTACATACAATATATAGCGGAAATTCCCGTGTTGCGTTTTCATATCACTTGAGTGTAATAATACAACATGCTATATTACATGCCTTTTCATGATATGTTTGCTTTGAATGTTGTGAATATAAATGTTTAATAAAGATGTGTAATTATAAACAAAGTCTGAGAGTCTTTTTTTTATCTGCAGTCATGGACCAGTAACCCACTGTGAAATGGAGAAATGTCCGAAACCAATAAATCGTGTTGTTATGCATTAGTTATCAGCGGTAATAAAACTAAATAAAAAAGACACTAATAAAGAAGACATGTATTTGAAATTCAATCTGCTACTAGCAGAAAACCTGCAACCACTCTAAATATTGCATTTTTACTCTTTTTTGATGTAGTGGAGTGGTATTCGATGGAACATACTCACCAGATGAGATATTCTGGTGCAGTTAAAACAGTTGTGGAACATTGGTCACAAACTGTTTAAGGGCAAATTTCTGGTTGGAAAAACAAAGGTCAGTTAGAAAAGGCTGTACCAAGCTAGAAAAGTATATTATGTGTTTTGCAGTTCCCAGTATATATTGCCTAAACGACACGTATTTGGCTGATCACTTGAAATATATTAAACTTATTGTTCATATGGTTTAGGTGTTATTAAAACTTTGGTTGTTTGTGGCTCCATTAAAGGCATGTCGAGCGCGACATGCAAAACATGTCTGGTGAGAACCCTTTGATTTAGAATTATACAACAAAATATTTGATACTTATACATATATCACACACATAATTAGGCTAATTCCATCCTATCCATATATTATTATTAAATATGTACTTAAACGAAATTTCTATTCTGTATTTACCTACCTTTTTTCAGATCGCATATGACTTTTCAACACAACTACAATACAGTAGTTTACCAACTAGGGTGACAGTGAATATTTAAAAAATTGCAACTATGAGTACACCGTGTTTTGACAGAAACCTTTCTCTATCTGTATAATCTCACAAATAACTGCTAATGAACCACACATTTTCAAGGTCTGTGGATTATTCCTAAGATGACACAATTCAAAAACCGATACAATTGTACCTCGTTTGTACAAAATAAGCACTTGTTTACAACTTTTTTACGATTGTCAAGTGTTGTGGACAGAAAACCCAACTGTTATTACATTGTTCATTGTCAAAAACAAGTGTTTGTATATGCTGGACTACAATTAAGGATTCAGTAATAAACTGCAATCAACGATTTTCTGAAAATCTACCAATAAATAAGGTTCTTAACGCCATCAGTCGGACACCTCTATCAGGTGTGGTGATATTGCGCAATATTTCAACACAACTTCCGTTGGGAGTACAGTAGCGTTAAACTACTGTGACCACTTAACATACAGTTAGTAAAACTGACTCGCTGTACTGAACGAGCGTTTCCCTGCAACTATCGAGTTGGTTCTACCTAGCTATTGGTTTATATGCCACATTGTATAACTATCTACATTGAACGGAACTATGGGTAAATTAATGGTTACTATTTTAAAATCAACGAACTTGATAATGGCAGAAATTTAACGCTCAGAATGATATCATTATTTATTTTATTATTTTTCTATTGTGTATATTTTCTGTATAATTAGAGGTGTTCCAACGATATAACTTAGCGGACATTTACAAGTGCTCTCCTTGTAACAATATATCCACTTCATATTAATATCTCATCGTTATTGAATATTTCTTATAGACAATCGTATATTATTACCTGTAAAAGTGTATGTATTATTGATATATAGAGAATAATGAATAGGCATCCTCCTACCACACCATGTATCTTCCCGATACATTCATATCAGCCATAGAGCTTTGACTGATGCAGGCCGTGATATGAAAATGCACATTTGTTATTCTATGTATCCTATACTTTTCAAAAAAGGGGCCAGTTTTTGTCTATGTTGATGCGTTTTATAATATTTAAAGACTTACTAAAACAAAGAAAACAGGGTCCAGCCTCTTAAAAATTGTTTCTTCTATTTGTATTGTTTTAGAACCTTTTAAAACGTTTACGTCCACACAAATAAAATAAAATGGGCCACCCTTAAATGTGTTTTCTTCTATGTTTATGCAGTTAGAGACAATTAAAACTTTTACTTAAAAAAAGCACGGCCTTAAACCTTATTTTCTTCTATGTGTATACGTTTCAGAACGTTTTAAGTCTTTACTAAACATGTTCAAAAGGCACCAGACCATAAATAGTTATAGATTATTTATTTTTTGTATGGGTTTAAAGCCGTTTCAGACTATTACTAAAAAACAATAATTAAAAAAGGGCCAGCCCTAAACATATTTATTCTTCTATTGTTATGGGTTTAGAGCCGTTTCAGACTTTTACTAAAAAAACAAGAACACCGCCTACCGGGGCATATACACCCGTCGTTTCATTTTTGTAGTCATAATACATGAAAGTTATTAGTCACAGTCACTTGTACAAGGCAAGGTTAAGTTACAGGTAAAACCTTTTTCAAAGGAAAATAATTCAAAACAATATGAATTAGAGATGTATGTGCCTTTATATGCTGTTTTCATTGGATCATGCTGCAGATATGTGCAGAGTTTCATTGTTCTACAGCTAATGCTTAAAAAGTTATAAGCCTCAAGTACTTGTAAAAGGCAAGGTTAATTTCCAATGTAAACCTTTTTTTCAAGAAGTCTAGAAGCTGATAGGAACTCTGTGTAATTTATATGTCCCCTAAATTTCTCTGTGAAATCCCTCTAAGAAGAAAACAAAAATCGAAGGTAGACATTTTGAATCATGGTGCAAGGTTAGAAATTCAAGATGGCCTCCAAAATGGCCGCCAAAACAGGAACAAATCATATGTTTCCTATTGCCGATGGTATAAAAGTAATTTTAATTAATACATTTTGTAGCTGCCTTTCTCCAAAGTATAATTATGACAATAATAATCTAGAAAATTTATTGTTAAACAATATGTAATTACCTCTATAAACAGTTTATAGGCTAACACAAATCAAAATTTCAACGAATACTGTTCAGAAGTACAAATAAATAAAAAATAAAATCTGTAGAAAATGTGATGTAACTGATTCCTCCCAACTAACCGGTGCATCAAAAATTAAAATAGGACATTATTGTTAAAAATATGTGCATAATTCCTTCATATATACATGTACAATGGCATTGTAGGACCTAGTTAGAAGAATATATGCTTATTTTAGCGATGTTCTTCAGTCATTTCTATTTAATTAATGTTGGTATACAGACCAAACGGCAAATACAGCATGACACTCTATTATCTTTGCATAGACAAGAATAGACTTTACATATACATGTTCACTTTACTCGGTTCGTGTCAGACCGAAGCATTGCATGCACAGTTCTTCGTGTATAAGAGTATAGAGACATGTTAGTTGGGTCAGCCACTTATCTTCAAGTCAATGTCATTGGACGAATAACCGCTTGACAAGATAAATCTCTTTGCTCCCGTATACATTGTATGCATACAAAGTAATTAAGTGTACAGTATCCCTTCCAATGTCGAGAAGGTTCTACATTTTAATGTGAACTCAACTAGCTATAAACCACTTTCTCGTCTGGGTTACAACAGATTGACTTAAAGTGTCCATTTTAAAGGTAATAGCGAATATCCGTTTCCACTGTCTTTGACTCATCTGTCTCACCTTTGTTTGCCTGATTCATTGTGTGTCCTTTACTGGTCCTTCTACATAAATGTCAAATAATAGGTATCACTATCATGTTGATACTGGTGATACAAACGTATCAAAATGCTCAAACTATCCCATTTCAAAGAGACATTGTCTGATACCATTGTGATAGTGCCATCATTAGTACATAAAAGTTATCATTAGTTCATACCAGCTCTCTCTCCCTCTCTCTCTCTCTCCCTCTCCTCCCTCTCCTTCTCTCTCTCTGAGATCAATTATAAATCACAAAATTAAGGGTATATTAACAATTAACAATAATGCTTGCCATTAGTATAAAATAAACCTCTCTGAGATCAGTTATAAATCACAAAATAAAATGTATATTTACAACTAACAATAATGCTTGCTATTAGTAAATAAAATATCTCTCTCTCTCTCTCTTTCTCTCTCTCTCATATTGATATTTACTTAAGAAATAATAAATACGTACCTGTGATTTATCGGTGAATAAAATATAGTTAGGAGTTCGGATGCGTGGTAATTAAATCACGAGTGCGTTAAAATACATACGATAAAATTCAAGTACGTATTTATTATTTCGATTCTAACACAACAATAACCCCATTGTTCACGCTACTGTTGGGGACTATATATTATCTCGGAGGTGAAGGTAATCAGGCTGCTATGTTTACATGCTGTTCCATTTTGTGCCCCCGTATGTAAAGTTCTGCGCGGTACAATAAGTGACGTCATGTAATGTGGCTTCGAACGGATGAAATATACGAGAGGAATTAATGGAACAGCTGTATTTTATCGTAGAATAACATACAGTTGTCTTTCTTCTTTGCGTATATGAAAGACTGCGCAGGTCGGGTTAGAATAATAAACAAATCACAGAACAATAAATAGATCACAGATATCATTGCCAAAAACAAGAAATATCGTTAGAACCGATAAAGGATGCTTAGTGTGAATGAAGGTTTACAAATCGAAAAAAAAAGAAGGCCATCGTGGTTTTATAAGAGTGATTTTTCTACAGAAATGTCAACGCAGGATCATATTAATGTCTACCAATTATAATAAGAATGGCAAACCATTACATTCTGGACAAGATATGACTGATATACATGTTATATGAAAACAAATGTAAGTGTACCCAGAGGGAGAAGTCTGTCTTTACTCAAGCTTATGTTATGGTTCTTGAGCTCTGCACATAATTCTGATAACTCTGTAGCTTTCCCAGTTATGCTACAGAAAAAAATGGTATAAACTACAGAGGGCAATATCTATAATAGCGCTGAATCTCAGTGGGAGGACGGATAAAGCTGTGACTATATATGCTTACTCGAAACAATGCGGGGAGCATAACAATACCATATAGGCCTGTTAATCTCCTGGTAATCAAAATACATCAATGAAATCAACACTAAATCACGATACACAATTTAACATGGGTGTCTTCCTGGTGGACATCAAGGTGTCGTTTTAGTTCCGCTTTGATGTAGAACTTCTTCTCAAATATGATGCATTCGAACATCGGATCTGAGTAGTAGTTCTTGTGTCTCGACAGTGAAGACTTATGTTTTAAACTTTTATGACATATGGGACAACTTGCTTCAGTCATCTCCTCGTGGAAGGTTGTCTGATAATTCTCCTCGTCTGAATCTGAATCAAATTCCGTCATTCTGAAAGTAAAAAATGACAATTGTTGTAAATTAATTTGTCACATACTTGCGGTGTGAGGATATAATAAAGCCATGACGTATTAATCATATTACAATACAGTCAAATAAATATGCAAGCGAAGGTCGAATCATTGTTCGGTCCTTTCCGTCCAGCTCTGTATGCATCTTTCTGTAACCGTTTCAAATATCGGATTACGCAAATCGACGACGTAGTTCCGTAGTTCGGTGGCGTACGTCGAAGACCGAGTAAACATACGCAGGGCTCATTTAAACTGGCGTACTGGCAAAATCCAAGTGACGTTTTCAGAACGCCAGCAATTTTTGGCAAATATGTGCTGGCAAAAATGTGCAAGTGCATTAAAATACCTTACGTGTTTAATTTAGAATACCATGTCTGCTTTTTTGTTAACATGTGCTTTCATATCAATGTTTCAAAATGTTTTTTAAGTTTTCCTGATATGTCTTTGTATTTTTATGACACATATGGAATCTAGCATGTGTGATCGTGTGCCTTTTACTTATTTGTTACATATCGAAGTCCACGTATTAACATAGATCTAGATCAGAGATGGAACTTACGATCAGTGGCATGCGCTTTCTTCTAAAACTAATGTGACAATGCGATACTTTAAGAATATTCAGGATTGCCATTTGTTCCTTGAGCATAAAGACCTTCGAAAATTATTCACTGTGCCTGATTTGGCAAAATGTGCATAGATCTATGTATAAACTCCAGAAAAAATGAGTTTAAGGGACCGACATTTTAATCTGCATGGAGAGTGGCATTTTCTTTCAAGACGTTTACATTTTCTTTTTCTTCAAAACAGGCTATTTAATTATTGCAGACAAAGATTTAATGTCTAAAAACTGTAAGCTATTTTAGAACATTTGAAAGCTTCCCAAAAACGATACGTTGTGTAAATGAAGGTGTATACAACAAAAAACTATAATAAACTTAGGTATGTCCGTGTATTACTAATACGAAGGTGTGATCCTGTTCTGATTGCGATGACAGTGTGATCAGCATCGCGCGTACGTTAGTACCTTATGTCTTTTTCGGACCGTACAATCAACTCCATCCAACAAAATGTAGGTATACAGTGTTTTCTTTCGTCATAACTTGATTCATGATAGCAACCGAGCAGTATTTTATTTTTGCCGGTTTATGTAAAAGTATGCACATTTATTGCATCAACAACTTTACTCTGTTTTAATACGCGACATGTATGGTGATAATTCACCAGAAAGACGAGGTCACATTGATCTGTCAAACTTTGTACCAGTGTATTTATTCCTTTGACCCTTTCAATAACTTTGTTAATATTGCAGATATCGTAGATATTTAAACTGCTGGTGAATTAGAAACTTTGTCATCACTCGATGTACACAATGATTAGCACCAATTCGAGGAGGTAAATTCAAAAGAAGAAAATATTGACTCACCTTGGTAATGTTTCGCTTTGTTTTCCGTCCACTTTGTACGCATTAAACCAATGGCGATGCCCTAAGCTGTGCCATAAACCTCTACACGTTTACCCCCCTGGTAATGTTACAAGTAAGTACACACCCACCCATTGTAAAGAACCTAGAGTAGCGGGCTTCAAATTACCCATTCCCACACAGTTTTAGGCCATACCTGTCATGTTACGTAAGACCACACCTACACAGTGCAGAACATAGACACAGCATGTTTCAATATACGCACACCCATACAGTCATGTACAAGCCACACCTGTCATGTTACTCACAAGGCCGCACCCAAGCTGGCTTATATCTAACGTTCCCTTCTTATGAAAGGATTTAAACAAAAACACAGTCATAACGGAAACTAATACAAATATGTTTTTATTGAATTATTGCAGAAATCAGCAGAAACTGTTTTAGTTGCTTTTTTCTTCTTTTTTTTTTGGCAAAATACTCACATGCATCCCTTTATTGATTGCTTGATTGCTTGATTGATTTATTGATTGATTGATTGATCGATCGATTGAGTGATTGATTGATTTATATATTTAATTAATTGCATGAAAGGTATCATTACACTGAGTGTGATATAGGAAATTAGGGGATATTCTGACATTTCATAATAATAAATAAAATAATGAATAAGCATTTAAAATATATGTTTATTACACAAATCTACATTTTTAGTCATTTTTTTACCATAAAACATACACTTAGGGATTCACGAACCTTTGGGGACCCTTTTAAAATCAAGACGAAATGTATAAAATATCATTATACCTAATATAGTAAACGCAAATAAGCGATAAGCTATAAAAACTATTATTATTAAACTATTCCATAAATCAGCAATTTTAGTACTTTATTTTTACTCTTCTTTTTCATTTTTTGCCAAAAGACCCATATTTATCTCTTATTTATTTAATTATTTATTATTTCATTGACATATATCAATACACTTAAATGGGTAAACAAAATAATGAATAAGCATTTGAAATATATTTTAATTGAATTATTCCAAAAATCAGCAGTTTTAGTTATTTTTCCAACATTTTGACCCAAAAAACAATACATTTACGGCTAATGAACCTTTGGTGACCATTTTAACAATAAGATGAAATGTACAAAATATCATTATACCTAATATCATGAATATGGTAAAAGAAAATAAGAGATATGCTGAAGAAATATTTTTTTTATTGATCTATTCCAGAAATTAGCAGTTTTAGTGTTTTATTTACTATTTTTTCCATATATTTTTTGCCAAAAGAACCATATTTATCGCTTTATGTATTTATTATTTCATAGGAATATATAATTACACTTAAATGGGTAAATAAAATAATGAATAAACATTTAAAATATATTTTTATTGAATTATTCCAGAAATCAACATTTTTTGTTATTTTCCAACATTTTGACCCAAAAAAAGGCATTTAGTGATTCACGAACTTTTGGGGACCCTTTTAAAAATATGGAGAAATATAAAACACATATTTGAGGAAAGGTTGGTGCTTTTGTCCGGCGTGTCTAGATTGGGTCCTAAAACCTGGGTTTTGGTCTCTAGCTAGTGGCGTATTTTGTTCAGTGTTTCTTATCTTTGCTAACTGTTATAAACCTGCATGTGTTTAACGCTATATTAAACTCAACCTACGTTAAACTTTTCACTTTCCTGTCACAAGAACAATGACAACACCTTTTAAGATTAGTGTATTTCTTTAATGAACTATTTTGTAGACATCCAACAATAGGAAAAGAACGTAATTCATTAAGATTTTTAACGAAAAAATCTTCATCTGTAGTAATCCGATATTACATTACGACAAAATTAATTTCGATGTTTGACATCTTATAAAGGCAAAAAATCTCAGTTTTCATGTTTCGTTTTTGTTGGCGTAATCAAACAGTGATAAGACGTTGTCAGACTCAGTGATGTCGGTTTTTCTGGGGTGTTTTTTTGTACATTTGGTTTATTCAAAATGCGTACTTTTAACAACAATAATAGTATAACAATAAATTCGGATGAGAGATTACTACTGAGCGTTCCAATATAAATCAATCTTCTAATATGTTTTTACAAAGTTTACTAAAAGTTGAGTTATATAAATGCAATGGACAATTGACATGTCGACTCAAAGCACGTATAACTTGTTACAATTCTCTGATGTAGTAATTATACAAACAGCATAGGTGGGAAACCTTAAGAACGTTTTATCAGACGAAACACTGTTTCCATTTTGTCAGTAGGATCACATGTGAAACTAATGTAGCAACCTCTTGATAGAGCTATCTTTCGCAATCACTACGCCAGACGAGACGACATTAAATGAGACCATTGCAACACGGCATTGTACATATATAGTGTTTGTAAGATTTCCGAAGCCATGCCACACATTGTTGTTTGCATATGTCCATCATTATGTTCAAGCCACATTTGTAAATGCAATTATCGTCATGTCATCAGCAGAAACTGTACAAGGTACAGGTATAAAACAAATAGTTAATCCCAGCTTTGCTTTTTTGGCTTCTGTTATTAATCCATCTATAAAACAAAGGTTCAAGAAAGGCAAACTTACCTCTCCCCGTCTGGTTTCAATATAAGCAGAGAAACCCTCAGAAGTGTAGCCTTTGTATAGTATTCAAATTTTTAATTTCTCATACAGGTTCACCAAAGCTTTCCAAGGGTATAGTTTTAAGCCCAGTTTATGTAATATGTAAAATAGTTCATTATATCAAAAGCATTCTGCACGTCACAAAAAATACACTCATCTGGCTACCAGACTCTTTGGTACAGTATGACCTATTTCCTAGCATAAAGAACTCATGATGCATCCAAGTCCTTTTAGAATTTCTCCCTGAAGGAAAATTTCAATATTCCTGTGAAAACATTATTGACCGATAACTACCAGGTTCATCCTTTCTCTACCGGACTCCTTTATGTAAGCTTAGTAGTGAGTTTCAATTTTCTATGGTGAATATTATGAAAAGTGTGCTAAAGCTTATGAAAACTCTATACTCTACCGTTTATAGACAAATTGTTGGCATCCCTATGGGTACGAACTGTGCACCCCTTGTCGCAGATTTGCTTTTATATTGCTATGAAAGAGATTTCATGTTGAGACTTTCACCAGATACACAGGAAGATGTTATTGAAGCCTTTAATGACAACTCTCTTAACAAACTAATATGTCTGATACTAACGCTTATTTTCTCGATTTGCATCTCTCTATTGAAAATGGTGAAATAATTAGCAAAATCTATGACAAGAGAGATTCTTTTATTTTGATATTGTTAATTATCCCCATTTAGATGAGGATGTTACCCAAACACCTTCATTTGGGGTCTATGCACTTTCTTTGTGGCTTTCTAGGCTATTTTCTTTTTGTATTTATATATACACGAGCATCTTTGTGTTTTACTTATATTGCATAGTAATGCTGCCTTGTTCGCTATAGAATAGTTCATGGCGGGAATTTCTTTATTTACACTGTCCCGTTTTATTGGTTTGACAGTAGAGTAAGTGCGCGGTTTGATGCACCCTAGAACCTGGTTTAAACCATCGGCGGTCTTTTTTATGGCACTGACCGTTCCAAGGCGGTAGCCCTATTGTCAACCCTTTTGTGTTTGTGATGTATTATTTTTGCCTTTTTTATCTTTAAATGTGTTCTTTGCTTCTGTGTGTGTTTGTGGTTAACTGTCGTCCTTGAATGCTGCTTTTCCTGTTAGATTGTTATATCTGTATTTATGTATGTATCCCATGTATGGGCATTCAAAATATCTGCACTCAAGGATCGTGTCATTATCTGTAACAATAGCCATAGATATAATCTAACTATTTTCCTAACAAGCACTCTTCTCTGACATGTTACAAAGAACTTCCTGAATTCATTACGTGGTCCGAGTATTAACTTTCATAACACATCCAACCCGTTCTCCAAGAAGCGAAAACGGGGTTGGTTGGGTATGAAACAATATCTTAATTTTGGCTTAAAACATTTGTATATTGTAAAACTTGAAACGTTTAATAGGTAATTTTAAACAGTTTATTGCATGTTTTCAATAAAAATGTTTTTAAACATGTTTTATTATCAAAATATCCATTATAAAATCCTGCTAATATAAGCTTTCCCATCGCTTAATGGAAATAAGGCGGGACCACGTAATGTGTATGATTTATTTTATTTATTCTTTAATCAGATATACAATAAATCTTACCACATGTGATAAACTGTTTTAAATTACATGTTAAATGTTTTAACTTTACAATGTCCAAACGTTTTAAGCCGAAATTAGGGTTTATTCCATACCCCAGCCAACTCCAATTTCATTTCTTGGATCAGGGGTTGGATTGGGTATGAAAGTTAATACTCGGATCACGTAATGATACATAGAGTTCAAAACGCATCCAAAAAATGACAAACACTGCACCGGTACCCACAGAGATTTGTCTGCTTTTGGAAGAAACCCAGACATTAATAAATCTTGTTTTATTTCCAAGGCGATTTCCGAAGTTTTAATAAAAATGTTATCACAACAAAACCCATCGTCTAAAAACATTAAAAGCAATTTACCTTCCTATAATGGAAGGGCGAGTAAACTTACTAAACACGTAAGGAGCTGAACTGAGGCTAAATGACAATACTAAGAATTTATAAAAAGACGTAAATCCTTCTTTATCAGTCCACAAAAAACATAAACATTATGTGTGTGGCTTGAAAATCTCTATGAAAGATATGCGCTGGTAATATCAAACACTATCATGTAAAACCCTCTTTCCAGAAAAGACAGAGATACTCCTAAACCTTCAAACTTAACTCAGTAACTGATTGCTTCCATAAATGTGTGTTCACAGCCCGTTAATCAAGAACGAATATTATCTTGTGATTATTTTGTATTGACACTATTAAAGAATTTACTGCAATAGGTGGTTTATCGCAATATTCTATCAAAGATATATCTAACAAGTCTTGAATTTCCTCACACACAAAGAATATGATAGTGGACCTTTGGAAACGGCCGAACACGATAAATACGAGATATTGTCTCGGTTTGATTGAGACTGTTCATGAACGGTATTGAAATATGCTTGCTACCGTTCACGCCCGCTTGCCCCGGGTTAAAGTCATATTCTTGTAATGCTTATTATCTGATAACATAAACTCATTTGGAGAAGAATAAAATGGAATTTTATAACCGTTTGAAATTATATCTAAAACAAAATCGTTAGCTCCAATATATTTCCAAAATTGCATATTTTCTCTGAGTCTACCTTTAGCTATAATCTCTTTTTGTCCCTGTTCACACTCGTAAAAAGCATGCGTAAAGCGTTCATAATCAAACAAATACATATCTTTCAAATCTTTGTCAGCCCGTTTACTTTTTGACGGCTGGATGAATTCCGATACTTTGTTGGCAATTGACATGGGGGCACTCTTGTCTGTAGTATGTAATTTTGCCGCATGCGAAACATGCTACATATGCTCTACCGCTGTTGTTGCTGTTGATGCTGCGGAAGTTATTGTTCCCTGAATAACACCGACTTCTCAGAAAAGAACCATACTTGTCATACACACCGCAAAATAGAGGAGACCCCACTGTACGTCTAGTCTCATTTTATGTTGTTAATTCTTACTCCTTTTCCATTCAAGGGCCCTGTTTTGCGCTTTGAAAATCTTAATCTCGTCCTCCGAATCGCTAGCAACTGGATTCGACTCGTACTGTCTTACATTATGCCAACCTGCCTCGTCCCGAAAATCGTATCAGTTTATTTCGTTTTCTCACTTTTTCACTCACTTCTTTAACCAGCCCTCTAGCATAATCAACTTGTCCGTGTTCAAAGGCCCAGAACGCGTGTTTGCATAACTCATCCAATACGAATTAAATTCGTATTGGACTTTGTTTCCAAACTTCTTCCAAAATATGTCCTTGTCCGTGGTTAACTTTTTATCTTCACAATTCACAGTGAGAGAATTCCCGATTACCTCTTCTTTTAAGGATTTTACATCCTTTCTCTGGCGTTTTAATTCTGCCCAAATTTGCCTTAGTTGTGATTGTAAGGTTTCTTTGTTATCCATGTGTTCACCGCGCTCCATAATTCAACTCACATCAAAAACACGTCTGCTCAGTAGGCGCACTCAACGCTGAATGACAAATCTCGCAAACCCTCTCGCCTTGCACGTGCAAAATGCCCTCTATCGGAGCATTTACTGATTCAAGAGAGAAAAAAAAATTCATCCCATTCAAACAAAGAAAATTATATTTCTTTACAACAAGCAAAGAACACAATAAACACATGAACATAGTAGTTCTAATTTTTTCTCGTGAGTTAACAGGACATGCATCAGCATAGTTTATTAATCCTCTACTTATTCGTCTTATATCCTTATATGGGTTTTGTAATTGTCTATGGTTAACAGACTGTGAATCATGTACCTGATGATAAGCAGGCGCTACAACTTCAATTTGAACTAGCCTAAAAATCTAGACTGGTATAAATACATAATTTGCAACGTTAAAAGATTACGGTTTCACTTGCTGAAATAACGTTTTCGTAAATCAGTCAACTGATGTGTACCATACAGTAATTATTATATGTATATTAGCGACAACATGTTAATTAGCCTCTATAGCGCAGTTGATTGCGGCATCGTATTAGTGCCGGGGAAGTTAGGGTTCAAGCCTGCAAATTTAATTCTCCTTTTTTATTTTTCATTATTAGTTCCTTTACATTTTTCACTTTGATAACGCAATCTTATAATTACACATGAACAATGTATATGTGTTGTAATGCACACGCTAACGCACACGTATCCCTTACATGTATTTCTGTGCTGATGTACACGTACTTCTAGCACGTCGTGTTACAAGGGTGAGTTGTAATCAATAGTAACGCATGTGATATGATGGCAAGGTATTTGAACAAAAAGAAGCGAGGTGATTCAAAATGTTTGGCAGGAAGAACTGATGGTAAAAATCGGGAAGAATGTATCTGGTAAGAAAAAACGGTCGTGGCATGTTTCTGTCTCCGTGACAACATTTTTTTTCAATATTGTTTTAACACCCGTGACTTCATCTATTATTATGTTCAATGTTTGTCTCTCGGCAGCTATTTTACGCTAGCATAAAACCTTGCTTGTCTGTACTGATACAATTCGTGGCCGAATGGCTAACGACGTTGCGTTGTAAACCTTCGCCTCTCACCGCTGCGGATTCGAATCCCACTGAGAGCTCGACTTGTAAATGAGGAAGTGTCGGTTCTTACGGATGGCGGAAGGTACTGGTTCTACCCAGTAAATGTGGGTGGTCTGTCTCCACCACAAAAAATCGACCTTCATATATAACCTTAAATGTGTTGAAAATGACGTAAAATACCATACAAACAAACAAACAATTAGTTTATAACAATACTAGCCAAGAAGGTTGCATTGAAACTACATGTACTGTATATAAACAAAACGAGCATATTGTATTTCATTTTTCTTTCAATAAACATATAGGAAATCCAAACTTTACGCAGATTCTTTTCCCACAGGAAATATTAATTTACTTTCTTGATCTATACTATTGGATGTGGTATATAACCCTCTATACATTCACTTCACGTGGCATTAAATCGGATCCTGGTAAGTACGGTCTAAACCGAACGCTGCGTATCACGATGTTTTTTTATATGTCACCCGTTTGCTATGGTTTTATTGAAATTCATGTCCTACTTGTTCCTAATAGCTTACAAGTTACAGTAGGGAACTGCTTCTCACGATTTGGCCATTTTCAGGTCAATGTGACCTTAATGACCTATAGACAATAGGGCACTAATTAGCTTCTCTTACCAAGGGAAATGCACCTGAATATTAAAGAGATATGTCTTTTTCTTATCGCTTGGAATATGTATGTCCATAAGAGATCATGTTGACTTTAACATTTAACCTGATGACTCCAAAAGAAACAGGGTTATCGCTCAATATTTATTTTATTTAATACATGCAATATTTACATATTATATTTCTGTCTCAATACCCAGTACAAAGTCACTTTCATATGAAACACAGATAGTTGCCAACATACAACGTACAAAACCTAGTACGTCAATCAGGTTTTTATCATCTGAGTGATGTCATCCTTTGGCCTAATTTGGGCATCAACTATAGAGTTTGGACTGGAAATACTACTTTAATATCCATGAAATCTGTCATATTTTGGTAACAGTATCGTTAAATTGCTGCGTATACAATATCAGACAGTGTTAATCCCACCTGCAACAACAATAACATATCTGTGAATAAGTATAAACGATAGTTAAAACCGAAGAACACTCTTCTACTTTTATTGGCGCAATAATTATCACACCGTACCATAACAGGGTTCCTTTACTATACGTTTCATGAGGATGGGTATTATGCTTTCTATGTTATCACCCGGAATGTTTTTTTTTCATATGATGTAATGGTACCCTTGACGTTACTGACAACAAACAACAACAGAATACATCCCACCACCAAATGCAATGTTCCTTTCAGTTTCCCCGAAGTCGTCAGAATGCGTCAACCTACAACCATTGCAGCGTCTAGGAATATCACAGGCTTTATTTTAAGGAGAAGTCTTCGCGCGGAATGTGTATTTCCATGAGGTTAAACCGACCTTATCTAACCTTGTCAAATGCTGTGGCGACCTTGATATTTGACCTTCTGACACCAAAATCAAAAGGATTCCTCCTCTTACCAAGAGCAATGTACCTATGAATTTGCTTGAGCGTGGTTTTATGCATTATGTCATCGCCCTGAATGCGTATTTTTAAATGTGGTCGTGACGACCTTGACCGTTCAACTTCTGACTCCAAAATGGACAGATAGATTGTCGAGAATACATTCATTTTGCTTCTATATGTAATAAATACTGTGAACCCTTGGTTCTGTCCAATATAGCTATTTAGTATGTTAATCATAGTAATTGCTTCATTATTCAAATTTACCGCTATTTAAAACATAAGTGGGTGGGGTAACAATAAAGTGTAACATTGTATTTAAGAATTCAACTTTATCTCGAATTGTCAACAGTTAAACCTCGTTGAACATTGATGTTTACATCTTAGTTAACCGATAGGATTACCTGGAATTCGTTGAGGTATCTTGTTTACATCGTTAATCGTTATTCCGTGTTTTATGTAGGAATTACACATGTTTATTTTATCACGACTAACTCGCCAGGGGGCGCCTTATATCGACTACGTCACAGGAGGGCGTGAGCATAGGAGGGCGTGAGCGTTTAATTGTAAACAAGAAGGCCGAAAGGTTTTGTGTCGAAGGTAAATCATATTGCGGAGATTGATTTCTTCTTCTCACCACGGGTTATTTATGTATTAAGTATTTGTCTTGTATCAAATGGTAAAATTATTATAACTTGCATTCAACTGTATTGAGATTTCTGTGGAATTCTGCCGAATTCTGCCAGCATCATTCTGGTATTCTGCGACTCCGCAGAATTTTGGCTGAATTCTGCGAGCCGCGGGATTTGGAACTTTGGCACTATATAAGCTTCGGTTTTGTCAGTTCAAAAAGAGAACGATTGGGTCAGTAAAACTGGGTAGTCTATATTTTGGGTATGTGTTCTTTGGATTTGGGCTAAATTATAAATAGAATCATTTGAGATTTACCAGTTGAATGTAAAGGAAATTAGAAAGTATATTTGTCTTTATGAAAAGATATTCACAATATTTTTAGGAATCAAATTACGTTGAGTTAGAAATGTTTCTAGATCTATATAGTAAATAAATTATCATTACGATTAAACTGTAAAAACTAGATTTGGTTGTTATTTTATCTTTGTGGTTAAACCGCCTCCGAAAAACATGAAAGTCGCCACAACATTTTTGGTGGCAGCCAAAATTTAATAATATCACGCTACCATTAAATTAAACTAGAACTAGGACGATTATTCATCTGTGGGAAATTAAATAAATTGAAACACTGTTCTCATTTTTTTATTTATTTTTTATTTTTCAATATTTGAAACAATATGGAAAGAGAAATGGTCTTGACACGGCATAGAGCGCGTGAAGAAAATGACAATTTGCAAATGGAACAAGAAAGAGAAATGCAAATACAAAGAGACTTAGAAATGTCAAGAAATGCAGATTGCAATGATAGAAGTGAAAAATGCAATGATGAGCATAATTATACAATGTGTAATGAGCAACCTGTTGCTGAAACAAGCTCATTTTTTCAAATGAATAGGGGTGATGTGGTAAATCATGAAACGGTGCGATCAAACCAGACAAATGCACAAAACAAAGATATGAGCCGGACTATATCAAACATTGAAGCAAAAGTGAACAGCTTGGAAAGCTCTTTGATAAGCGTTACTCAAGAATTATCAAATGCTATCAAGAATCTAGACATAAAGGGCAATAGTAAAAGGTCACAACAAAGGCCAAATGGCCATACAAATAGTCAGAGAATAAGAATTGATAGCGATAGTGAGAGTGAATATGATTCAGAAAATATCCTATCAAGTTCATCTAATCCTGTAACAAGGAGAAACAAAAACAGCCCTAAGCTACCCCCCTTTAATGGTAAAGAATCCTGGAAAGTATGGTTTAACAGATTTGAAGATGTTGCAAATAGGCAAAATTGGACATCTGAGGAGAAATTGGATGAATTGCTACCTAGATTACAAGGTGCAGCTGGAGAGTTTGTATATGGTCAACTGACATATGAAACAAGGTCCAATTATAGGTCACTATGTAAAGAACTTACAAACAGGTTCAGAGTTGTTGAAACTGCAAAAACATTTTGGGTTCAGTTTAGTCATAGAAATCAAAAGCACGGTGAAACCGTAGAAGAGTATGCTGCAGAATTAAAGAAATTATATGATAAAGCGCATGTTAAAAGAGATAAAGATACAAGGCGAGAAGACCTGTTAAGAAGGTTCTTAGATGGGCTGATTGACGATAAAGCTAGATTTCATGTTGAGTTTATTAAAGAACCAAATGATATAGATGAAGCCGTTTTTCAAACAGTATGTTTTCAAGAAACAAAACACAAAATGCGCTCATCTGATGATCAAGTTAGATACACACATGATACTGACGATGACAGTGAGATTGCAAGAATAGCCCCTGGAAACAAAGCAAGAATAATTCAAAAAGAGGTACCCAAAATCCAAAATAGTCCATCATCAAACACAGAAACTAATGATTTGCAGAAATTCAGAGAAATTGTGCGCTCAGAATTAAATGCACTAGCTTCGAATCAATCAACACCGTACACAGGTGTATATGATAACGTGCAAAACAAAAATGGATATAATTCATTCCGTAATAACAAGTCACAAGGTTATTCTCAGAGAAATAGAAACACACAAGGCAGACACTGTTACTTTTGTCACGACCCTTCACACATAAAAAGAGACTGTCCAAAATTAATCAACACACAGGGTCAAGGCCTATATCAAAGACAAAATCAGTACCAGGGTCAAGGCCAACTTCAAGGTCAAGGCTTGTATCAAGGTCAAGCACAAAATCAAAATCATGGCCAATCCCAAAATCAAGCTCAAGGCTTATATCAAGGTCAGGCACAAAATCAAAATCAGGGCCAATCCCAAAATCAAGGTCAAGGCTTGATTCAAGGTCAAAGCCAAAATCAAGGTCAACCCCAAAGTAATGTTAGAAATCAAGATTTAAACTAAACAGGACTGACTCCAGTGGCCGAGAGAAAGTCCAAAATAGCAATGGCCAATTAGATACAAGATCTTTTAACCCAATTAGAAGAGGTTTTCCAATGTCAAAAAGTATTTATATATCAGGAACTGTACAGGGGGTACATGTCAATTATGTTTTGGATACAGGTGCAGAAAAAACAGTACTTTCTGAGAAAATTTATAACAAGATAAGAGAGTCAGAAAAGCCAAATTTGTATAAAAAGGGCAAACTATTACATGCTGGTGGGGAACCGATCAAAGATTTTGGAAAATGTGAGGTTGATCTTAAAATAGACAATTACAGAATCAAAAGTGAAGTCATAGTAGCTGATATTAGAGATGATGTTCTGTTAGGAATGGATATTTTGAAAGGCAAACATGGTCAACCAGCTGATATTATACTCAGTCAGGGTAAAATTGTCTTAGAAGGGGTAGAAATCAAATGTCAGCATTACACAGATGCAAAAGTAAGAAAGGTCACTGCAGCCGACCACTACGTCATTCAAGGTCACACTGAGCAAATTATTGATGCATATGTTGAAAGATGCGAAATGGATGATATTCGAGACTGCGCTGATATAGTAATTGAGGCATCCGATAGTTTTAAGGAGAAATACCCAGTTATGATCGCTTCAAGCTTAGCAAATATAAACAGCTTACCCACAGTCAAGGTCAGAATAATAAATCCATTCCCAAATGATGTTTCAATAAATCAGGACACTGTTCTTGGAACAGCTGAATTTATCAATATCGAAGCAGTAAAGATACTTGATCAAGAAAATGTCAGTGATGAAAACGTATTTGCAGTACGAAGGCTTCCATTCGAACACAATTCTGAAAGCGCAATTCTGAGAAATATTACGCAAAATGTAAAAGGCTCAAAACACATTGCAAGTAACTTAAAGTCTTTAGATGATCAAATTCCAGACCACTTGAAATCTCTATATAAAGGTTCAGTGGAGGGTAAAAATCAGGTTGAAAAACAAAAATTAGCTGAAATACTTATAGAATACAATGATGTTTTCTCAAAAGATGACAATGATCTAGGTATGACACACTTCGCAGAACATGAAATCGATACGGGTAATGCAAAACCAATCAAGCAACGTTTCCGTCGTGTACCGCTTGCTTTTGAAAACGAAGAAAAAAAGGCCATCCATAAACTTCTGGAACAGGGTGTAATCAGGCCTTCAAATAGTCCTTGGGCAAGTCCCTTAGTTCTTGTAACTAAAAAAGATGGAACAGTTAGGCCCTGTGTTGATTATCGATTACTTAACAAGGTCACAAGGGTTGATGCATTTCCAATACCGAGAGTCGATGAATGTATAGATTCGGTCGCTGGTGCAAACATTTTCTCAACTCTCGATTTAACATCAGGTTATTTTCAAGTTCCTCTTCGTGAGTGTGACATTCCGAAGTCTGCTTTTACATCAAAACATGGTTTATTCGAGTTTACTTCTATGCCGTTTGGTATGACCAATAGTGGGGCCACTTTTCAAAGAGTTATGGAACTCGCACTCAAAGGACTACAATGGCAAACATGCATAATATACATTGATGACTGTATTGTATATGGTTCAAACTTTGATGAGCATGTTCAGCGTCTCTGTGAAATTCTAGAGCGTTTCAGACAAGCTAACCTGAAATTAAAAGCAAAAAAATGTGAGTTACTTAAAGATGAAGTTACATTTCTGGGTTACAGAGTAAATGCACAAGGTGTCAAGCCTGATCCATGCAATGTTGCAAAAGTACTAGAATGGAAAGTACCAGAAAATGTTACAGAGGTAAAGCAATTTTTAGGACTATGCTCCTACTACCGAAAACATGTGAGAAATTTCAGTTCTATTGCCAAACCCCTATTTGATTTGACAAAAAAAGAAAGTTCCCTGAAATGGACTCAAGAATGTCAAATAGCATTTAATGCCCTAAAAAGTGCTCTCACTAGTCCTGAAGTAATGACACTACCAAGAAATGATGGTATTTTTATTTTAGACTGTGACGCTTGCGATTTTGGTATTGGTTCAGTTCTAAGTCAAATACAAAACGGACAAGAAAAAGTAGTCGCATACGCAAGCAGATCCTTAAGTCGCGCCGAAAGGAATTTCTGTGTCACAGACAAAGAATTACTCGCAATACGCTATTTTGTGGAGTATTTCAGACATTATTTGATGGGTCGTGAATTCAAGGTCAGGTCAGATCACAGAGCATTACGTTGGTTATTCAGTCTTAAATGTCCAACTGGTAGAATAGCGAGATGGATCGAAATCTTATCAGGTTACACATTCTGCGTAGAATACCGACAAGGTATAAAACATGGTAATGCAGATGGGCTCTCGCGATGTCCCAACCCTAAAGACTGTCAATGTCCAGAAGTAAATTCAGAAGAAATGCTTAAATGCGGTCCATGCAATAAATGCAGAAAACGTGCCTATGAAATGGAGTCAAAATTAAATAAAGATGAGCCAGTTAACTGCCGAAAGATCAATCTAGAAAATAGAAAGGTCAAGGTCATAGAACATAAAAGTGTAGAGTTGAACCGACTAAGTTTAATTTCCATATGGCTCATTATCAGTACACTTATGTCAAATGCATGGCTAAAAATCAATACCATTTGTAAAATTTCAATGGCAAAGGTCAAATACTGGTCAAGGTCAAAAGTCAAGGTCACTGACAAGTCAGGTCAAATACACACAGAGAAAACAGTGTCAGGGTTATGGTCCTATATTACAGCTATATGCTTGTTATTTATTAGTACAAGAACCGTAGTGTCAAAGGTCAAGTGGATACAAAGGTCAATATCCAAGGTCATGCAGTCCATCATATTTATAATATGGACTACTTTAAAATCATTAAAGAATTCTTGCACAGATACGGTTGATCTATTTTGTAGATCTGTAAGTACAAGGTCGCAGACTGGTTTTCTGGAAAATTATGTACCATGGTCAAATGGATATAGTTTAAAAGATCTGCGGAATTTGCAGATGGAAGATAAAGATATTGGGCAAGTTCTAAATTGGTTAGAAGTAGGGGAAAAACCTACTGTAAATGTCGCTAATATGAGTTTAGCAACACGTCATTATTTACATTGCTGGGATGCACTGGTGTTAAAAAATGGATTGTTAATGAGACATTTTCATAAGAAAGACGGTTCAGGGTCTTTCTTACAGTTTGTTACGCCCAAAAAGTTACAAAGGGATATACTATATCAAATGCACAATGCTATATTGTCTGGTCACCTTGGTAGAAAAAAGACTAGGGAAAAACTATTACAAAGGTACTACTGGTATGGTGTCAGAGAAGACATTTATTTGTGGATTGAACAGTGTGATAACTGTGGAGCTAATAAACCGTTGTCAATAAATCCAAAAGCTCCACTAGGAAGTTTATCTGTAGGCAATGTATTGGACAGACTCTCAACCGATTTTCTAGGTCCACTTCCTCATACGCCTCGAGGAAATAGGTATATTTTAACCGTGACAGATCATTTTTCGCGGTGGGTGGAAATATTGCCAGTACCTGATCAAACTGCAGAGACAACAGCTAGAGTAATATTAAATGAAGTCATAGCACGGTATGGTTGTCCGATAACCCTTCATAGTGATCAAGGTAGTAATTATGAGAGCAGAATATTTACTGAACTTTGTCAGCTTCTTGAAATAAGGAAAACAAGAACGTCAAGTAAGAATCCTCAAGGCAATGGTCAAATCGAACGCTTTAACAAAACATTGACTAGAATGATAAGGGCATATCTAACTGACAATCAAACTGATTGGGATTTGAATCTAGGTTGTTTAGCAGCGGCCTACAGAGCCACTCCAAATGAAACTACCAAAATGACCCCAAATTTGCTCATGTTAGGTCGTGAAGTCCGTTTGCCAGCTGAAATAGCATTCGGTAGTCAAGCAAATAACAACGAAGTAGTGTCTTCTTATGGGCAGTATGTCATGAAATTAAAAGAAAAAATGCAAAAATCACATGAAATATGTAGAGAACACATTGGAAAGGCAGCAAAACGCCAAAAGGATTTGAGTGAATCGAGCAAATCATTTTATCAGTACAAAGCTGGTGATATAGTATGGTATCTCAATATAAAGAGAAAAGAAGCAGTATGCACAAAGTTAGTAGTGCCCTATACAGGTCCATTTCTTGTCCAAAAGAAAATTAGTGACCAAAATTATGTGTTACAATTTTCAAAATCTATGTCAGATGTTAAAGTAGTACATCATGATAAGCTAAAACCTTATAAAGGGTCAGCACCACCAAAATGGGTTCTGAATAAATCATTAAAGTAAAATCCCCACAGATGGATATGAAGGCTTAAAATGCAAAATTGTCGCAGTTGATATAAGGATAATTTATATGCACGCTAGTTAATATTGAATGTGAATATGTATAGCTATTCATATTGATCGCGAGTGTTGTATAATAATACTGTACAGAAAATATTTATTATATGAAATTGTTCATAAATATAAAATACAGTTATATTAAATTTTTAATGTATGTTTCAGTTTTAAAATGAGTATATGTGTATTAACACAAGTTTGACAAAATATAAATATAATGTAAAAAGTGTATATAAAGCATATACAGCTTACATGTTAATAATAAATATATAAAAAAAATAAAAAAAATAATGAAAAATCAAGTGAAAGCATTACTTGAGTAGTACAGATTTAAAAATATAAATTAAGTAAATATCATATATGTCATATAGTATATGACCCAGGATTCACCTATAGTTCACTGTATTTGCAGAACGTCAGTGATGTTCCCCAACACTAGACCAATAAATATGATGAGCGAGGCAGACTTTAGGTTCGTGAACAACAGAGGCAGGGTATATGAATGTCAAAGGTGTTCTTCTGACAAATATCAAGGAGAGAGATCTAAAGTCATGCTACATGTCTACATGAAGCATACGGCCCTGGACAGTGTACCTTTTTATTGTTCTATTTGTAAGTTTGTGACGACATCACAGTCAGATCTGGAAAGACACGTCATAAGGAACAATTACGCTCCACATAGGGCTACGGTGGAAGCTATGTTAGCAAACGGTGAGGAGGTAAACGAGCATGGTAGCCTCCTCCAGAATCTGAAACATTATATTCCTGGAGAGCTGGATATGAAAAGGTTAAATAAAGAAGAGAGTGGGGATATCTTTCTGAACAGAAAAAAACAATCAGTTGTAAATGTGGACATACTTCAAAGTGCTATGAATGAAGCTGACATTCAGAGAACGTCCTTAAAATCAGACAAAACTGAGTATATTTAGAATGAAATGCTGGAAGGGCATCGATTATCTCCATTTTCTTTCCATGAGTCACCCTTTGCAACGCCCAAACGGGGAGCTCCGTTCAAGACACCTGTAGTGTGTAAATCACCAACTGTAGTCTCCTCCTATAGCAGCTCATCAACGTCAAGCTCATCAACTTCAAGCTCATCAACGTCATCCTCTTCATCGTATAAAGATGAGATGAAAGCAGAAGTGCAGCACTTGAGAAATGAAATCAAAACAATGGGACTTGCTTTAGGACAATTAATTCATGAAATGAAAGAACTTACTAACAAAATTGGAGAAAATCAATCAAAACAGCTGGCTCAGCCAACAAGTGCACTACATCGCCATAGTCCTAAAAATAACTTTAGACCGCACTACAAGGAAAACAGACCAGTTCCCTACTACAACAACTACCAGGTGCCACGCCAGATGCCACATCAGAAGCCACAGCAGAAGCCACGCCAGAATACTCATATTAGGTTTTAGAAATATAGTAATACATTGTAACAGTCGAAATTTGTGTAAGACATATTAAGAGTTAGGATTATAATAGATAAACAGAGATTCTTTTATTTTATACTAAATTTGTTAACAAATATTAAAACATAAACTTTTAATTCTACGATCTACAAGTAATGCATTTCACAAAGTATATTCCATATTGTTAGTTCTATTTAATATATAGAACCTTAATCTCTTGATCATCACTAGTTTCTAAACGGTAATGTTTAAAGGTAACTTCTACAGTTGTATTATGCTTTAAGATACTGTTGAAGATTTCGTGTAAATTTGTACCTGAGCAAATGTTATTGTTACTGAGTATATGCATAGTCTTTTGTTATATATTAAAATTTAAGGTTATTTGAGGTAATACTTAGGATGTTTATGTAGTTGAGACATGATGATGTTTTGACTGTTTATTGTCATATAGTTGATATAATATGCAAAATAGACATTCGCATTAACATGAATTGTTGTATATTGATGAACTTAAGAGTTAAGATTATTTCAGAATATGTGCATTAATTCAGAATACTTACTTCTGTGAGTTTAAAGAGATGTTGATGTATAAAAGTTTATTTTTGTGAGGACACAAAATAGTTTAAGGGAAGGGTAATGTGAACCTTGGTTCTGTCCAATATAGCTATTTAGTATGTTAATCATAGTAATTGCTTCATTATTCAAATTTACCGCTATTTAAAACATAAGTGGGTGGGGTAACAATAAAGTGTAACATTGTATTTAAGAATTCAACTTTATCTCGAATTGTCAACAGTTAAACCTCGTTGAACATTGATGTTTACATCTTAGTTAACCGATAGGATTACCTGGAATTCGTTGAGGTATCTTGTTTACATCGTTAATCGTTATTCCGTGTTTTATGTAGGAATTACACATGTTTATTTTATCACGACTAACTCGCCAGGGGGCGCCTTATATCGACTACGTCACAGGAGGGCGTGAGCATAGGAGGGCGTGAGCGTTTAATTGTAAACAAGAAGGCCGAAAGGTTTTGTGTCGAAGGTAAATCATATTGCGGAGATTGATTTCTTCTTCTCACCACGGGTTATTTATGTATTAAGTATTTGTCTTGTATCAAATGGTAAAATTATTATAACTTTCATTCAACTGTATTGAGATTTCTGTGGAATTCTGCCGAATTCTGCCAGCATCATTCTGGTATTCTGCGACTCCGCAGAATTTTGGCTGAATTCTGCGAGCCGCGGGATTTGGAACTTTGGCACTATATAAGCTTCGGTTTTGTCAGTTCAAAAAGAGAACGATTGGGTCAGTAAAACTGGGTAGTCTATATTTTGGGTATGTGTTCTTTGGATTTGGGCTAAATTATAAATAGAATCATTTGAGATTTACCAGTTGAATGTAAAGGAAATTAGAAAGTATATTTGTCTTTATGAAAAGATATTCACAATATTTTTAGGAATCAAATTACGTTGAGTTAGAAATGTTTCTAGATCTATATAGTAAATAAATTATCATTACGATTAAACTGTAAAAACTAGATTTGGTTGTTATTTTATCTTTGTGGTTAAACCGCCTCCGAAAAACATGAAAGTCGCCACAATACTGACGTCGTGACGCCGTCGGCGATATTGACGCTACATCATGTGTATTGTATATTGTTATGCAGAAAAAAAACGGTACGAACCTAAAGAAGAGGTACTCACTTTACGTTATTTTATTGGTGCCGTGAAAAAACTGTCACAAGGTGAATCTCAGCAAACTTCTATCTATAAGAGGGGCTATCATCGCATCGTGTCCAGCCAGTTAGACAAAATCAATATTGCGCAAGAAGATACTATGACTATTTTGGAGTCATTGGGGACATTTTAAAAATCCATCAAAACAATCAACGAACTAATTCCTAATCGGACAGAACCCGATGATATTGCAGAATAAATGTTAGAAAGTGGTGAGTACGAGCTGAATTTAAGAATAAAACTTCATGCGTTCAGATAATTATTTAATAATTCTACTGCCACTCCCCCTCAACATCCCTCTCAGATGTCAGGAGTCAACACGCAGCAGATGTTAGGAGTCAACCCGCTGCAGATATCAGGATTCATCCCGCAGCAGACATCAGGAGTCAACCCGCAGCAGATGTCAGAATTCAACCCGCAGCAGATGTCAGGAGTCAACCCACAGCAGATGTCAGAATTCACCTCGCAGCAGATGTCAGGAGTCAACCCTCAGCAGACGTCTGGCGTTAACATTCAGCATTCATCCGAAGATCAATCGCAGCATACTTCGATTCATCAACAAAGAGAGTTCTCATCTACTTCACATGAGCAAGTACCTATGAGCGTTTCAACTTAACAGACGGCAAGCGTAGTGTACTCGGCACACTACCATAAACTACCAAAGTTACCTACTTTTTTTTAATGGCGACATTCTGCAATGGCAGACATTTTGGGACTCTTATGAATCGACATCTATGTGGTCTAGATCTAAAGTATTACTGAAAACAGCACCGTTAGTTCAGATCAATACACGACAGACGTAAACATTTTGTTTGACGAGAGTGCACAGCTATCGTTTGTGACCAGAAGTTTAGCACAAAGGTTACACTTTTCAAGAAATGGTACTGACGCTTATCGTCATTTTGGAGGCTCGAGCAACGATGTACTGCACATAGAGACAGCTACGTGTATTTGATTACTGATGTTGGGGAAAAGATCCCTTAGTTATTAATGTCCTCATCATACGAATAAGTGCGGTGCAACTACGCAACTATATTTCTGGGACCACGTCAAGTCTTCGTTTTCTGAAGGAACTCAAGCTGACACATTTGAGGTATCGTTATAGTAGCCGATTACTACTGGCAGATCGTTCAAGACAGAATCATAAGAGGGAACGGCCCGATGGCGGTTAAGTCGAAGATTGGATAGTATTACTTACTATCCGGCTCTCTTCCGGAATTATCGCCTCAAACATCATCTAACGTCATTTTGAAAGGTATCGCTTTGCCACCAGAAGAACGTGTTTGGAGAGTTTTTGGAAACTGGAAGATATGGGAATTAACTAAAATGAATTGAGAAAATGTCGACAAATTTCCTCAAAGAGTACCAGAAGACCTCTATCAAGTACAGAGATGGACGATACATCGCCATGTTGCCATGGAAACAAGATCACCCGCCCCTACCAACAAACTACAAAATTACAAGAAGACGAACAGAAATCGCAATTCGCCGTCTTAGCCAAGACCCAAATGTATTGAAAAAATATGGTGAAATCATAGAAGAACAAGAACGACTGGGATTTATAGAAAAGGTAATAAAAACACAGAACCCAAATCATCAGATCCACTACGTTCCACACCATGCCTTAAAGAAAGATTCGGCCACGACGCCTACTCGCATAGATTATGACTGCAGTTACCATCAACGTTTGAACAATTGCTAAAGAATCAACACCTCCCGAGCAGTTTATTCCGAAACGTGCGCAATGGTACGGCGGATGGTGGGAGCGGCTAACCGGACTCACAAAATCTACAATGAAGACAATATTGGGACGTTCATACATACTTAGATGAACTCTAAACGGTCATCACAGAATTAGAAGCAATGTTGAATGACTGGTCATTATTAGTTTTTAGGATTCTTGACAGGGAACAAGGGCTCACATTCCCTTCCTGGAGAGTATATTCCCCCTCGCCGTCATTCCCTGCCTGGAAATTATATTCACCCGAGCCGTTAGGCGAGGGGGATATACTTTCCAGGCAGGGAATGTGAGCCCATGTTCCCTGTCAAGAATCCTGATAACGAATGTGTCATACTTCAAAGTTGTTACCATTTATTTAAGAAACAAAAACAGCAAAAAACACGTTTTCATTTGTATTGCGTCAATTTCCCCGTAACGTGCCTATAACTAGACGTTGTTTATTTTCGTGACCTCATCGGCGGATTTTTTTCATAAATTAAACCTATTTTATCACTATGTTAATGTTTTATTATCTGTAAAATTGCACAAAAAATATATATACTTAATGATTTATACGATTATTTTAGTGTTGTGCAGATTTTGTTGTCTAACCTTTTTCTATAGGCATTTTATGATTCATGCAACGGAATTTACATAAAGTATTAGACAAACAAAATGGCAAAATATTAAAATACTGCTCAAAAACAAACTCTTTCTTATACATTCTATAGTTTAAACATTACCTAGACTTTGTATATCACTATTCCAAGACTGAACAAATGTATCTATTATGCGACTCTTAACTAATTTTCTAAAATAATATGGGCTATAAACTTTCTGATCTAACCAGTAATTAGATATCCCAAGTTCGTTGAGTGACTTTTCAACAAATTGTATACATGGAAAATTAATTATGTTGTTTTTATGAAGACAATATGCCATTCTAAATAGCAAATTGCATATTTTGGTTTCTTTAGCATTTATTAGTTTACACCAGTAATTAAGTATTCTACTTCTTATGTGTAATGAAATCGGAAATATTCCAAGCTCACCATACAACATACAATTCGGTGTAGTTTGTTTCAAGTTTAGAATAAATTTACAGAATTTAGACTGAATTTGGTCTATATTTTTTATATCTTCTATACCCCAGACCTCTGATCCATACTAAAGTATGGGCACAACCATAGCATCAAACAAATGTAGTTGCAAATCAAGTGGTAACAACAATTTTCTGGCTTTATTAATTAAGGAATACATAGCTTTTCTTGCTTGGTCCACTAATCTTTTTTTAGTTGACCAAAATAGCCATTAAATGCAAAGTGTACACCAAGATAAGAGAAGCTATCAACAACTTCCAATACACTATCGACAAAAACAAAATATGGAGGATCTCTCAAGCCTCTCATGCTTTTACAAAATATAACAATTTTAGTTTTCGCCAAGTTCACTTTTAAATCCCAGGTTTTACAATAAACAGACAAACTATTTAATGCTAACTTCAAATCTTCTGCATTTTCAGCTAAAACAACAGTATCATCCGCATAAAGAAGCAGAAAAAGCTTGAAATAAACCTCAACATCATCATCGCTCAATACATCACAAATAGTATCAGACAAAATATCTAGCCCATTCCCAGTGGGAACATGACGTCAATGTGACGTTGTATCCAACGTTGGTCTATGACGTTGGATTGACGTCGGATTTTGGTTGGAAATGAAAGTCAGGTAGACGTCATATTCCGACGGTGATACAACGTCAAACCCCGACGTTGATTTGACGTTGGACTCTGACGTTGATACAACGTCAAATCCAGACGTTGGATTGACGTTTGATTACGGTTGAAAACGAAAGTCAGGTAGACGTCATATTCTGACGTTGATACAACGTCAAATTACGACGTTAGATAGACGTTGGGTAGTGAACACAGATAATCTAAACACATTTAAATACATTTTTTCATTGTATAGACACACAGTACAACAACCGAATAGAACCCCGCGGGGCAACGATAAACTAATTCATTCCATTCAACTGACCCAAGCCGAGTTGTGTTTACACTATGAATAGTACTTCTACAAGAAATGAACAAAATGGCGCCAACTTGGCCAAGATACACAATGAAAATTTGTCATCACGTTTGGCAGACCTCCAATACAGATGCATCGCTCCCTCTCTATATATAAGTCTACGTGCGATCGGTCAAACAGATGACTGATCTTGCGTTGTTTTGTGTCTTTGGTTGCCGATTGCGACAATACTTTGAGTCGTCGTTCACATTTAGGCATGTTGATCACAAATTGAAATCGACTAGTCAATGAATGGCGGCTTTGTTTATTTTTTTCACTCTTGTAATGTCACGCGTGATCAGCCGATGCAGTGAAACAGCACACTTCGGCTTTGTACATTGACCGTGTTATGCCAATTAGCATCGGTCCTGCACAAAGGAAAATTGGAGCGAGACGGGACCTTTTCCAGGGCAAGGCGCCAAGTCCAAAGGGGCAGGGCGTAATGTGGGAAGACATGTCGTCAAAGGAAAGGGCAGGGCGCAGCGCACCGCCAAAACGTGCTAGGCACAACACTGCTTCAGACTTCTTTTTTCCTTCCAGCCCCGCCAAGTCGGTCTGGAACATACTTGAGGCAGTGGCCCAATGCCAAATTCATCTCATGCTCCGTGGTGGCATTCCCTTTCATCACGCTTTCTGCAAAAAATATATATGAAAGAATGAGATAAGAAAGGAGATTACATGCAGAAGGCTGAAGGCAGAATGAAGAATTACAACTAGAGAAGATTGTACTATTATATTATACTTTTATTTAAATGTTTACATATGGAGCAAACTGAAATGCAGGCCAATAAATTTCAAATTGTTTAAATCCACCAAAACTGAAGTACGAACATTCTCAAAAATCTTATATTTAACCCTGCATCGCAGCATGTATTCTTTGAAGTTAGTGTTTGTGTTAGTTTTGTGGTTTACTGTCCTCCTTGAATGCTACTTTCCCTGTCCGATCTTTTTATATTTCTTCTTAGCAACAGATGACACCAAAAAGATACCCATCATACAACAAAATCACATGCCATACTTAAGTAATATTGAATTATATAAGTGTAAATGTTATGACTGATGAGCTTTAACAATAACCTACCACTTTGGTCTAGAAAGAGCATTAATTTATTATATCTTGAAAATGCAGTTACTTTCAAAATGTTGAATATCGCATGATATAATATTCATAATAGATTTCAAGTTATTGCAAATTTTAGATTTTTGTGTTTTGTGAAAGAGTTACATCCCTTTAAAAATGATGACTTCACCAGAGAACAAGTAAACTTGTAGTATATTTAGTGCAAATTATTTTAAATGCAAAACTATATAACATATGTTGCTGATCATTACTTTAGATAATATTGATCTATTTCAATACAATTTTGTTGTTAAAATTTAAAGAGGGGAGGTGTTATATCAGGTCAGATCAATAATTCAACACTAATTATACGCAAAAAATAGTTTAATAATAACTGTATTGCAATATATGACTTACATTCAAGTATAATGTTCTTTCAACCAGTATTATAAATGAAGACAGCCATACAAAAGCAGCTAAGATTATAGATGTAACATAGTCAAGTCAGTTGTTGTTCCTTGATGAAACATGCAAGGGAAGTAAATCCGCAGATAGACCTCACAAATGTTAATTTGCAGTAACTCAAAAACTTATTGGAATATGTTGATGCAGTTTTTAGCTTTCTGAACCTGTTTTCAAAATCTACAACATGACTTGTTTCTAGACCGAAGTATCCCTTAATTTATTACAATTCGAAAGCGAATATGAAACTGGATACTCAAAGTATTTTCACCTATATGTTATGGTCATTATTGTCATGTACAAACCTTTTACAACTTGGTATAGCCTAAGCTTTTGAAAGGCAAGCTTGGATTTCTTGCCCTTCATGTTAAAATGACCCATAAATTCATTCGTCATCAGTCTGAAAGACAGAATTAAACATACTAGAAGCAAATATTGTACGAAATTGCTATTATACATTTGCTGTTTATTACAAAAGTTATATATACTACTTTCAAGGACGAAATGTGTAATATAAAACCCAACATAAAACACCCAACAGAGAAAGGTGGAAATGGGGTAAACATTCCATACTGTTTAGGCTAAATAAAATTAATCCTCGGTTCTCAGGCCCTCCCTCATCTCTTTTTTGGTAAAAGGTAAAAAGTTTCAATGAGGTAAATAAAGACTACAATAGTGCTTTCGGCTCGCAAAGGTCATAACCAAGAATCGAACCACAAAAGTAGAGATGCATATGTTTTATCAGAAAATATCAGCTTGATATTGAAACTTAAGTAGACTATGACTTACTTTACATTGTTTATCTTTTAAAAATGATGTTTTATCCAAATACTATTGAAATCTAAAATACAAAGTCCCCCTCATCTTTTTCGTCAACCTGAAAAATTGCATTAAAAAAATGCTTCCCCCCCCCCCCCCCCCCCACCCCCCCCCTCCCCCTACATGTCTTTTTGGGGCTATGGTGATATCCGAGTTTAATTCTGCATTGTTAGAACTGATATTATTTAAATCTAGATCTTGAAAATCATTATCGTCATCTGAAACATTTGCACTCAGCTTATGAAAAGCTTCACTAGTAATTTTATTGATAATATGTTTTTTATCGGATGAATACTTGTTCAACAAACTCCAATAAGACTTTGATCCGAATATTTGAGACCTCTCAACTTCTTATTGATCTTAGCATGAAAAAGTTTAAATTTCTTATTTATTTCTTTCTTATACCGTCTACTGCTATTTATCAAGATGTCATGATTATTTGTGGACTTGTTCCTCCTAAAATTATTTTTATCAGTCAAATATTGATTCCTAAGAACTTTACAACTTTCATCAAACCATGGTTTTGGGATTTTCCTCGGCTTATTACATGTATGTTTAAAATACTTTTTTTTAGTAACCAAATCACACTTTTCAGCAGCACTAATAGGTCTAATTACACTAAATCAACAGGATGTGCTCGCCTGGTGCAGTCGAAAGTAGTTCTGTATTAAAGAGTGCTAATCTTTTTTTCTTTAAAAACTTTGTTTAGTGCAGTTTCCTGTTATTTTTTGGCTGTAACTGTATTCTGGACATGTTGTTGATATTTGAAAATGCAGCTCATCATGTTTTTGACAGTTTTTGATATAAATTTGAGAAGTGAAAGTAGACAGGGTATGAAATTGCAAGGGGTAAAAATAGTGTTGACCTTTGACCCGGTGTTAGTATACAACTGAAGAAATGTTTCTTAGAAGGTATTAAACCCCCTATTTCCTTGTTGATGTTTAATAGCAGACATGTTTATTTGCATGATACAGTAAGTTTCCCAGAATTCTAACGAGGTTTGAGTTTTTAACAGGTTGTCAACATTCTAACTTTACTATGGAAGGGCAATGGAGACTCATTTACGCTATTATAATCTATAAGGAGAAATCATGTATTTTTCAGAATTGCATAAAAAATGATTTTCAAGGCATTTATTTTGTTGAATAGGTGAGTTGAACTCGGAAACAGAGAAAACAAATCATTTTCGGACTTTGAGACTATTTTAGAGTGGTTTGGCAATTTTTCCACAAATTTTCTGATTTTCTCTAAAAATGTGATATTTTTAATTTTTTTGGATTTTTCGTGAAAGATATATGGCAAAATGCGTGGTATACATACTCAGGGATGCAAAACAAAGCCACCAGAGGTGATTTGATGAGAAAATGTTGAACGGTTGCTGAGATATTGCTTTTTTTATTATTTCTTAATTTCGCGACAAAATCGACTCGATTTAGTGCATGGTCAAGCGCAGGTAAATCGCAATAATTTCAAGACGAAGTCATTCGGCATTGCGAAACAAGTCAAAATGTTCTTTTATTAAGTTGTTGGGTTGAATCGGCCAGTTTAATTAAAAAACATGACGCAAAATAATCCCTTATAGGTCTAATTACACTAAATCAACAGGATGTGCTCGCCTGGTGCAGTCGAAAGTAGTTCTGTATTAAAGAGTGCTAATCTTTTTTTTCTTTAAAAACTTTTTTTAGTGCAGTTTCCTGTTATTGTTTGGCGGTAACTGTATTCTGGACATGTTGTTGATATTTGAAAATGCAGCTCATCATGTTTTTGACAGTTTTTTATTTTAATTTGAGAAGTGAAAGTAGACAGGGTATGAAATTGCAAGGGGTAAAAATAGTGTTGACCTTTGACCCGGTGTTAGTATACAACTGAAGAAATGTTTCTTAGAAGGTATTAAACCCCCTATTTCCTTGTTGATGTTTAATAGCAGACATGTTTATTTGCATGATAAAGTAAGTTTCCCAGAATTCTAACGAGGTTTGAGTTTTTAACAGGTTGTCAACATTCTAACTTTACTATGGAAGGGCAATAGAGACTCATTTACGCTATTATAACCTAATAACTAATCGGCAACGTTATCGTTGCCATTTTGTTTTTGTGTATTGCAGGTATGGGGTACCTACGGGGAAATTGTCCTATGTTCACGTCGCGAGAAAAAAAAATCAAATGAATAGAACCTCTCTAAATCGAATAAGACCTCTCTTCAATCATGTCATCTGCATTAGACATATGTTCGTTTCAATTAGACCGATGCTCAAATAATTGAAGAGAGGTTCATTTAATCGAGTTAATTTGGCTTCCATAATTATTGATTTTTTTTAAGTGCCGAACTTGCGATTCCCAGGCACGTCTATTATGTTGTTTTTTCCTGACAGTTAAGTTATGATATTTAGATGTTATCGAGTGTGGTATTTAAACAAGAATTGTAATAATGTGATAGTAAAACATAAATAGGCATCTCTCAAAACGACGAAAGTGTGTTCCTATGTCATAGCACGCCTGCATTGTAGGTTGCACACCTGTATTGCCGTGCATCTTCAGATATCTATATTTGTGTCGAAAATGCACATTTACGCCAGATATCTATATCTATGGTTGGAAAATTCACAAGGTAAATGTAAAGGTCTGAATATAACAGAATAGAGCATCTACATGTGTTATGCGATTTTTACCCCGCACAAATTGCATACGGCAGAAAGAATGTCTCAAACATGCGTAGATCGGCGATGCCCACATTTTTGGAATAGTCGCTTTGGACAATTGGCAAGCACAGAAGATTTCCCGATTTCTGAAGCTGGGTGGTCGGTCAGAAACCGCTGGGTGGTGGGTCAGAAACCGCTCAGAAACCGCTCAGAAACCGCTGGGTGGTGGGTCAGAAACCGCTGGATGGTGGGTGGTGAGAAACCGCTGGGTGGTGGTTCTGAAACCGCTGGATGGTGTGTCGGAAACCGCTGGATGGGGGCTCGGAAACCGCTGTGTGGTGGGTGAGAATCCGCTGGGTGGTGGGTCAGAAACCGCTGGGTGGTGGGTCAGAAACCGGAAACCTCTGGGTGGTGGGTCGTAAACCTCTGGGCGGTGGGTTGGAAACCGCTGGGCGGTGGGTGAGAAAATGCTGGGCTGTGGGTCAGAAACCACTGGGTGGTGGGTCGGAAACCGCTGGGTGGTGGGTGAGAAACCGCTGGGTTGTGTGTCAGAAACCGCTGGGTGGGGAGTCGGAAACCGCTGGGTGGTGGGTGAGAAACCGCTGGGTGGTGGGACGGAAACCGCTAGGTAGGGGTCAGAAACCGCTATGTGGTTTGAAGGAAACCGCTAGGTGTGGGTGAGAAACCGCTGGGTGGTGGGTCAGATACCGCTGGATGTTGGGTCTGAAACCGCTGGGTGGTGGGTCAGAAACAGCTGGGTGTGGGACAGAAACTGCTGGGTGGCGCTGGGTGGTGGGTCAGAAACCGCTGAGAATCCGCTGGATGGTGTGTCAGAAACCGCTGGGTGGTGTGTCAGAAACCGCTGGGTTGTGGGTCGGCAACTGCTGGGTGGTGGGTCGGAAGCCTCTGGGTGGTGGGTCGGAAACCGCTGGGTGGGGGGTCGGAGACAGCTGGGTGGTGGGTGGTCAAAAACCGCTGGGTGGTGGGTCAGAAACCGATGGGTGGTGGGTGAGAAAAAACGCTGGGTGGTGTGTCAGAAACCGGTTGTGGTGGGTGAGAAACCGTTGGGTGGTAGGTCAGAAACCGCTGGGTGGTGGGTCAGAAACCGCTGGGTGGTGGGACAGAAACCGCTGGGTGGCGCTGGGTGGTGGGTCAGAAACCACTTGGTGTGGGTCAGAAACCGCTGGGTGGTGGGTCGAAAACCGCTGTGTGGTGGGACAGAAACTGCTGGGTGGTGGGTGAGAAACCGCTGGGTGGTAGGTCAGAAACCGTTGGGTGGTGGGTCAGAAACCGCTGGGTAGTGGGACAGAAACCGCTGGGTGGCGTTGGGTGGTGGGTCAGAAACCGCTGGGTGGTGGGTCAGAAAGCGCTGGGTGGTGGGTCAAAAACCGCTGGGTGGGGGGTCGAAAACCGCTGTGTGGTTGGTGAGAATCCGCTGGGTGGTGTGTCAGAAACCGCTGGGTGGTGGGTCAGAAACCGCTGGGTGGTGGGTCAGAAACCGGAAACCTCTGGGTGGTGGGTCGGAAACCGCTGGGCGGTGGGTCGGAAACCGCTGGGCGGTGGGTGAAAAACCGCTGGACGGTGGGTCAGAAACCGCTGGGCGGTGGGTCAGAAACCACTGGGTGGTGGGTCGGAAGGGTGAGAAACCGCTGGGTGGTGGGTCGGAAACCGCTGGTGGTGGGTCGGAAACCGCTGGGTGGGGGTCGGAAACCGCTGGATGGGGGTCAGAAATCGCTGGGTGGTGGGTGAGAAACCGCTGGGTGGTGGTGTGTCAGAAACCGCTGGGTGGTGTGTCAGAAACCGCTGGGTGGTGGGACGGAAACCGCTAGGTGGGGGTCAGAAACCGCTGGGTGGTGGGACGGAAACCGCTAGGTGGGGGTCAGAAACCGCTGGGTGGTGTGTCAGAAACCGCTAGGTGGGGGGTCAGAAACCGCTGGGTGGTGGGTCAGAAAGCGGATAAAGGAAAATGAGAAACAACAACAACAAAATATTAGGATACCTGAAACACGACCTATATCAAAGAAATAAAGTATCTCGCGTGTATACTGTAAGACAATATATGTAATAATATCTAACGAAGTATACACTTGGAAACGCAGTCATACACACCATGCACATCGGGTGATGAGGGTACAGGTATATAATAAAGGCGCGTGGAATCACATATAAACATCGTCCTAAAGTAAAATGCGATACATTATATGTTAAAAAGTATCAATAAACATACTGAATGTTTGCTTTATTTCTGACCGACTCCAATCTCTAAATTTACTTTCTCACCCAGTAACTTTAGTTATTTTATTAATATAGGAAAAAGGATAGTGACAGTCATGGTTCATTTTAGATAAGGTTATCATTGCGACCGTAAATTATGTATTTAAACGTGAGAACAATAGACAAAAATAGAAATCACGTATAAATCCCTGCAGTGATATCTTATCTAAACGGATCAGTAGAACAGTAAACATTCACATAAACTTGTTGGAATTTAAGACACAACTGTCAGGTACATGTAAGTATATTTGAATTAGTTATCAAACTTGTTTCAGTGTATGCTCACCAGTATGTGTATCATTTAATAGGGTGCGTATGTAAACCAGCCTTCCTTAGAGTTCGGACTAAGTCTTGATAGCTTGTCTGAAAGAAAATACTTCCACGTAATAAATTGTCGTAAATTAGAAACGTTGAACAGTCTGTATTCCCATTTCGGTTCTTCTACCAAAAAAACACTTCTTGTAAATATATATATTTATCACATAGAACTGCTTGTATTCCGTATAATATACCCATTACGTATTTCCTTATATTAACCATGTGTAATACAAGGCGACCGCGCACGTGCTTTATACACGTGCTGTTGTCTGTCGGAGGTATCGTTCTGGTTTGATTGGTTGGGTTTAATTGCAAGTTTCTTGTCGTTTTTGAGCCATGTGATAAAAAGGATCTGACACTCGTTGTCATTTCATACAAAATTTTATTAAACTCGTCCAGGAATTTGTTATTAAGCTCGCCAGAGGCTCGCTTAATAACAAATTCCTGAACTCGTTTAATAAAATTTTGTATGAAATGACAACTCATGTCAGATCCTCTATATATCATGTTTGCTCTCACAACATAATCCCCTGTATATTACAATGTCCACCTAGCGCCCCTAATATGATCCATTTGAATCTGCTTTATGGAGACAGTGACTAGAAAACTGCGAAAGGAAGACAATAACCGAACTGAGAGATGAACGTCACAGATCGTATAATGACAATATACAATTTATGGCGGCATATAACTGATGAGTTTTGGATTTAGACGTGCACACCTTAATCAGCCGAAGTTGAGTTTATTTAAGCCATGTGTTGGTGATGATTTTCTCATATTTACTTGTATATGATATTTAAGGTGTGTATGTATACTGTGTATGTGGTTTGCGAGCTGGGTTTCCCTGCTTAACATATAAGTAGTAAATTAAAGATTCCATATTACTCGGGAAAATGTTAAACTTTTGCACAGTAATGTATAACATATATGCAAAGGATAATATAAACAGTATCGTTTACATAATATATAGGCAAGTAATATTTACTAGTTTTAACCAGTCATATTTACAGTACATATATAAAAGATTAAAACGACAGACGAATCTTCCCGACTAAGATAACCAGTGTTATATATCTCTAATATATATGTTGACCCTGTGATGACGTCTACCTCAATCTTTAAAAGGGATGGTAACGATTAATATTATCCTCAACGGTGCGTCCTTTGGGTTGACTGTGATCTTTGAATCCTGCTACATATCCTGTTGACAGTGGCTTAGTGGTGGAGAGTCCGCCTCCCATCCGGGCATTGTGGGTTCGATCTCCAGCCGAGTCTTACCAAACACTTTATAAGCATGATACTAATAGCTCCAATGCTTGGTCAAAGTTCAGCTTATAAAGGACACGTTGACCTGTGACAGCATAATATGACTGATGGGATTCATGATAGGTATCCACGGCGTGGTATTACAGTGAGACAGAACAATAAACATGAGCATTAAGCTCACTGATATAGGCCGACACTATCATTGGATGACTGAAAGAGCAATACAGTTGACGCGTTAAACCTGACACATACTATGAAATCCATATATTGTCAACCCTTTCAATTTTGTGGTCTCCTATACTTTGCTTGTATTTATCCACGTATTTGTATTATTGTTATTTTGTGTTTTAACTGCGTGTTGTGGTTGACTGTGGTGAATACTACATTTCCTGTTCGATTTATAGACCAACTTGATGTAGAGATTACACAGTCCGACCTTCACAGTGACGATCCGGGTTCGAAACATTTCTAGGAAGTATTTCTTACCATAAATAATTATTTAAAAAGAAAACAGAGTGTAAGTTATCACTCCAAGAAAATGACCGTCTTCATTAACGATGTGTTATACGAATAGTATAGTTTTAACCGTTGGCAAGTACAACAATATCGTCTTGTAGATTTTGAAAGATTTTTTTAGACATATTTCTCTATTTTTTTCATATCATCTACACATTTGGTCATAGATGCAACGTGATAATATATATTAGTTTATTTCGAGAAAGTCTAGTCTAACTTATATATATATTTAATCATTGTTTCTTTTCTTTGTTAAACATATGAAGGAAAGAAAATGTTGTACTAACTTTTGTTGTAACTCAAACAACAGCATGTCTTCTCTCTCGAATTTATAACTAGTTAAGACGAGGAATCTAACCTCCGAACAACCAAACTAGCAATTCAATACAGATATACACTGTTATTGTTGTAGTGTTTTCCATGATTCTTCTGTCTCTCTATATAACCTAAATGTTTCTTAAGTGAACATATGAACACAGTTATAATACATTCATTTATTCATTCATTATCTTTATTTCCTCCTTACAGGAGATTAGGAAAACACTCACATATTATATACAATATACATAATTAATATAGTGATAATACATTAAAACAGTTATAATACGAATCAAGTAAATATGTAAATTGATATCCATGTCTGTGCGGCAAATGGACTGAAAGCTTAATTTTTACTTTGTGCCGGCATACAATTTACAGGCAAGGCCAAGGGGAGATTTGGGCATTCTTGGAAGTGTATCAATAGTTAAAATACCAGTATATAAATTGAAGGATACATCTTTAGCGGTTTTACCTATACCAAGATTTGACTTATGAGTAATTACACATGGTGCTTACGTGTTTTGGCCTAGAAATAAAACGGATAAGTTGTGCTTGCCACAGCAAATATGTTTAAACGTTTTGAACGAAGATTGATCATAGTACACATTTTAAGCATATGTCTACCTTAAATGCCAAAGTCAATGCCAGTGGAAGGCGAATACCTTCTAGGATGATTAATGCTTATTATAGAAACGGGCCATATCAAATATCGAGGCAATATC